>JAVSBS010014712.1:32964-55956 GCA_033124195.1 Coracias cyanogaster | reverse complement strand
AAAGAACGAATAGATGCGGTGCTTGAGGAGATGGTGTAGTGGTTAGAGAGATGCTAGGAGAAAGGTTGGACTTGATGGCCCTGGAGGTCCTTTCCAACCATAATGATTCTGTGATTCTGTGAAAGGAAGTGTGGCCAATAGGTAAAGGGAGGTGATTCTCCCCCTCTACTCTGCTCTTGTGAGGCTCCACCTGGAGACCCCATCCAGCTCTGGAGCCCCCAGCACAAGAAGGACACAGACCTGTTCGAGCAGGTCCAGAGGAGGGCCACGAAGATGATCAGAGGGCTGGACCATCTCTCCTACAAGGACAGGCAGAGGGAGGTTGGGGCTGTTCAGAGAAGGTTCTGGGGAGACCTCACTGTGACCTTCCAGTATCTGAAGGGGACCTACAAGAAAGCTGGGGAGGGACTTTATACAAGGGCTTCCAGTGATAGAATGAGGGGTAATAGGTTCAAACTGGAAGAGTGTACATTTAGATTAGGCACTAGGAAGTGTCTAATCCACCCTCACTCTGAGGGTGGTGAGACACTGGAGCTGGTTTCCCATGGAAGTTGTGAATGCTCCCTCCTTGGATGTCTTTAAGACCAGGTCGGATGGGGGATGGGGCCTTGCACAATCTGGTCTAGTGTGAGGTGTCTTTGCCCATGGCAGTGGGCTTGGAATTAGATGATCTTTAAGGTCTCTTCCAACCCAAACCATTCTATGATTCTGTGAATATAAGGAGGTGTTCTTTTATCTTTCTGATGATAATCCTATGCTACAATTGCCTTTATTTTCACCATCTAAACAATATATTTTTGATGTAAAGGAAAGTGCTTGTGGGAAGTCCCATCACACAGTTTCAGAGGAAGAAACTATTATTTAATGCACAGCAGCCAGAATTCAAGGGGAAAATAGTGAAACTGAAGATGCTTCCTGGCTATATGATTTTTGCTCATCTCTGGCCTGGTATAAGATAAGAGCTACTTACTGGGAAACACATAGCTAGTATGAAGTTCAGAGTTAGGCATTCAGGTACCCACATTCACTTCTGAAGGCTGATATAATTTAGGCCACTTTGGTAACCCCAATTCCCTCCTCCCAGGAGACAAGAGTATCACTTCCCATATAAGACAATGTGAGCAGACCTTGACTGAAGTTCAAGCGACAGTTCTTCACAGATCGGTACAAAGATATAAACCAAATAGGGCATAGATGCAGATGATCAAAGAAAAAACGAGTTTGTCTCTTGAGAGTCAACCAAGAGTGTTTGTCTTTCTTAGCCTAGCAAAGCAGGGGCTGAGGGAGATCTGACTGAGCTCTATAAATGCATCGGGGCAAGCATCAGGGAGCCAGAAGAACAATTTAAGCCGAAGAACAATGCTGGCATGAGAACAAATGAGCATTAATTGGCATGAATACATGTTAACTGGAAAGCTGAGGGTGATTCTAGCTATTCAAAGAGTGATTTCCTGCAACAGCTTTCCATTTGGGGTAGAAAAAAGCAAAATTTAAAAAAAGCAACAAAAAGTAAACATCAAGGAGATTTAAGGTAGATGCTGATGCATGCCTGACTTGAGGTGAGACAGAATGGCAACCTGTGATAGCAGCAGAGAGAATTTAAGTGATCCTTTTCTGCCCTACTTTTCCGTGTTCATTTTCTGAGCGGGATTACCATTTACAGAAACTACACTGTTTTGCAGTCTAGGATGTTGCTGAAAACTTTCAAAGAAATATAAAGTCTTCCTAGGAGTACAGATGCTTGCCTTGGTGACACAAAAGTTCTGGATTTTGGGCCAAATCACACACTTCTGCACAGTATGACAGTACACCTCCCACAACCTACATGATTCACTTAAATCTCTGCAGGGTACACGCCAGTGGTCCTGAGAGGCTAATCTCATGAGCAGAAATATACAGCAGAAAGGACAGCCCTTTATTCTTTAATTAACTCAGACAATTCTTCAGCCATATCGTACATCAAGCCTGCCCATAAAAATGGCAATTTTACAGTGTGTAAAAAAAAGAATAAAATTATTAATGGAGATTGAAGATCCATTTGCGGAAAATGTATATGCGTTTCTGACTATGCCTGAGTAAAACAGATTCCAAACAGACATGTTACTGTGACCCATAAAACTACTTCAATAACTTATTTACTGTAAATTCGGGTGACATTGTCATAGATTAATGGTTTTGTAAAATGCATAGGTGCATCAGGTCATCATATCATTCTTGAACAGGTTTATTTGGCCAGATGTGTGATGTCAGTGTGTATTTAGTGGCCATCGCAATTGTTTGATATCCATTATTTTGTCTAAATACTGTTGGCATATAAAATGAGTGGACGAACACTAGAATAATCTGGGCAATTTAAGGTAAACCTAATCAGAATATTCCTCACCTAATCTTTTTACCCTGACAACTTGGAAGACAAGATTTAAATGTAATGTAAATGTGACCAATTTTAAAAAAAAAAAAAAAAAAAAAAGAAGATGGGAATAAGAACTTAAATGCTGTAATCTCTGAAGAGAACCAGCAATCAAAGTCTAATATCCTCATATTGTGCCAGATAATGAAACATTAAGCTGGAGATAATAAGATTTCTTTCCACTGGATAGTCTTCAGCATAGTTAAACCTATGAATGAACAGCTGAAGTGTTTTATATAAGCAAAAGGTTATGTGTCAAGGATTCTGAGGGGTGAATAAAAAAAAAAATCCCAGTCCATTTACTACAAACTAGAGAGAACTCACATCACTCACTCTCTTTTAAAGCTGTACCATAATTAAATGCCTATTAAGAAAGACAGTTTCACCACTGCGCACTGATGGGAACTGGGGATGCAGTGGACACTTTTTGCCCAGCTTCCCTAAGGAAACTGCAGCTAGGTAATCATGCTGTATGTGTGCATACACCTATGCCTTCATCCTCCCCAGTAAATGCAGAGATCTCCATCAAATTTGGCAAAAATGTAGAGATTTAAAGACAGTAGATACTTAAAAACTTTCACAGAACTGGGAAAACTAGTAAAAGAGATATATTAGCAGCCTCTGACTGAGGGAACAGATGGGGACAAGTCACCCGCATCCGCTGCCGAGCAGCCAGCACTGGCGCAAAAAGTCATAGGAAATTCATCTCACCACTGATGGAGCTGCAAGCTCTTTAACATGCCGGTGAGGTGCAATAACACTGGAAAAATAATTACCGCCATGCCTCCCTATGGTATTGGATGTCCACAGTCATTCACCTGAGGGGTTTTATATTTAGACGTGCAGGGAAGGGATGAGTCCACCATGCCTACTATGGAACAGATATAAAAAATGAGGTTTAGGCTGTAAAGAGAAGGGTAGACGAGAAATCTTTCAGCTGGGATCTTACAAAACCCTACGTGACAGAGACACATCTCTCTGCCTCCTTAAACTTCACATGGAGATCCAAGACAATATTCTCAGTACAAACTATAAAATGCAACATGGGAAGTGCATACGTAGCCCTTGTGGATCAATTCAAATGCCCACAGACTGAGTTTCTACCTCTGAGCTTGAGAGAAAGAGGACCTTGCAGAAGAATATAGAGGAGGACATAGGCAGAGTACTTATTCCTCTGAGACACTCTTCCACCTTGTTCTCTTTTCCCTGAACCTTCTTTTTGACAGATGTTTGCTCACTTTCACAGAACAGGTGTAGAAGTTTTGCCAGTTTTCAAAAACACCTTTGAAACAACAAATCCTCAATGCTATAAAACCGTGCTCTACAACAGCAACCCGAGATACGAGAATGAAAAAAGAACAATCTTTCAGATTATTTTCACAGTGCATTAAATTATTAACACAATGGGATGAGCAGTGTTTTCTCATGGAATAGCTTTTGAATGGATGTTCTCTTTTATGTTTATGAATGTCTGTGCTCCCTTTAACTATCACAAATATTCACAGCACTTTTCTGCTTCATCCCAAATTACAAAATCCCATCAATGAATCTCTTTCCTTCATCTGCAATTTTGCATGGTGCTTTTTGGAGACAAATTGCGGAGAGGTAGACTTGGTCATACAATAAACATCAAAGTCAGGGACAATAGGAGCTATGTGGATTTTTATTTCCTAAAGAAAGATGAAGATTGCACAAGCTGGAAGACATCGCTGAAGGGTGGTTTGGGACTTAGCCCACCAAACCACTGAAACATATAAGATCAGACATGGAGTGGGGCAGCACTGAATACAACACTGCAATGGGAGCATGGGATGCCAACATAAGCAACATCGCATCACAGACAAATAACGTCCTAGTCACGCATTGCTGTGTGGGTTAACATAAAAGGTAGATTTTAAAATGTATTTATTTATTTCTGCTAAAGTTTTTGTTAGAATCTCACAGAAGTACTATTCCTTAACACATTAGAAAAATTGCTGTAAATATGTGCCTAGTTAATGTGAATTTGCACATATAGCTGAACTACCATTCTGGCAAAGGCAAAGCCAAGTTCTCTTGGGACCATGTTTGGTCTTTGAAAAACAGAAAATATGTTGGGGTTTTTCTTCTTTTTCTAAAATAAACCTCAGTCATGCACAAAGAAGGTGGCAGATGGTTGCTTCCTAATCTGCACATGAAATATCTTCCAATTACAGAATTTGTTGCTTAATGTCTCAAAGTCCATATGAATTATACACACTAACAGAGAGGCAGTACTGAAAATTACTGGATCTGGTTGTGAGGCTGAACAGTCTTCAGCATGGAGTTTAATTGTTGTTCCTCATAAAGCAGGTGAAAAGCTCAGACAAAGAAATTTTGCCAGATGGCAGTTGATAACACAACATGTTGTGTTGCTTTTTCTGCTGCAAAGTGCCAGGGGAAAAGCAGGCTGCAAAACCTCCCATGGGTTTGAGGATCTGGGTTTTTTTAAGCATGGGATAGAATCCATGCTTGCTTTTGAGGTGAAAACAAGGTCTACTAAGTACCTTGTGAGACTTCACAAAAAGCTACAGGCAGTATTTGAATGCCACACAGGCCCTGTCCTGATCTTCTGCCAGGGTTAAATACTCCATAGCTTACTATCAGTCACTGAACTGCAAGAAAATATATATTTTTAATACACATATGAAGGAATCAGATAAATTACACATCTACACCCTTGTGAAGCTGCAAACCTGCAACAGAGAGACCAGATATTTTATGATGCTGAAGAAAAATGCCATGGCAACTTTTCTGTGCTATTTAATCACATTTACTGAAATTTTATTAGGTGCCTTTGAAGTAAAATGGCATGAAATAATCTATAAAAAATTATGTGCTTTTAAATACAAAGGCTTTGAATTTGAGTATAAAAAGGAAACCAAATCTCTAATTTAGTGGAACCAGTATGATTAAAAATAATTACATTTGTAAAGTGAACATTTGGAGCAAAAAATGATTAATGTGCTTAGTAATAGTATCCATCTAATTTGTATAATGAGCATTTTCATTTAAAGCCATGTTTCCATTCAAAATATGAGGAGATTAAAAAGAAATAACTCAGAGTTGTTAGCATCATCTACCCGTATTTACAACAGCACCCTGATTCTGAGTCTGAGATGGCTTTATGGCTCCATTTGCCATTCAGTCTTTACAAAAAAAAAAAAAAAACCCGGCAACTTCTAATTAAAAGTTTTAATTTATAAACTCACATACATGCCATGAAATATTAATTGTGGTAAATCAAAAGAAATATTAGACATTTAAATACTGATTGCTTGCCATGTCAGCAAAAGCACAGAAGTTAGCAATCTCTATGGATATAAATTAATATTCATTAGAGCTCTATTAACTTTCTGTGATAACAACCTTAGAAAGCATTATTTTGCCTTTATGTGTGTGGTTGTAACTCCAGGTTTTCAGCTTATTTTTTGCTCCATCCCAGACTGTCCCCTCTCTTTTTCTACCAAGGGCTTGGTCATTTTTTTCATTTAAGTAGTGGATGATACAGGATCATGAACCAAAAACGCTATAGGTCCTTGTGTTAGCCTCCTAATACGTTTCAAAATGCCAAGTCATTTAATCTAAAGAAGCAGAGATGTTGTTGCTTAGCATATGCCTCAGAAAACCTGCAGCATGAGACCTGCTGTCTCAGAATCCACTCAGTTCCCATGGCACGGCAGGAACATCTCATATACCTCCACCCAAGTCCCATAATCTCAGTCCTGTGTGTATTGCACCAAGGATGCGTCCTGACTCTGCCTCAAAGGTGGATGACAAACCTACTCCTAGAGAAGGCATTTCATTGTCTTTAGTCCTGTTTCAAATTAGCAGGTTTTGCTAGCTTTGTAAGCGACCTGAAAACACTGTATGCTGCCAAGACACCTGCACTGAGACGGCATGCAAAGTTTCACAGCACCTCTAAAACCCTAAGGGCCCTGTAGGTGGCTAGGAGAGAAGTCACCCAGCACACACACTGCAGAGGGTCTCAGGGTCTCCTTGCTCTCCTGCCAAATCTCAAGATGCCCTGCAAATGCCACAGCAGTCTCAGAAACAGAGCACCGTGCTTCACCTGAGAGCTTAGTCATGCTTTGCAGCCACCCTGTACCTACATCTTCCTCTTCTTCCTGCTGCAAATAGAGTAAGAATGAGTTTTCCAGGAAAGCAGCTACTGCTGAAGTTTGCCCTCTTGAAGTCTTAGTGCTGTATCAGTTCCCATGAGCTGCTTAAGTGAATAATTAACAACATCCACTACAAAGTCCACATTTATCCAAGTCTGGTAGGAAGAGAGGGAGCATGATCCAGAGAACAGCCACAGCTCAAATCTAGCTTCAAATTTCACATTCTTTCCTATTCCCTATCATGTAACTATTCCTGTAAATGTGTATCTCTGATCTAGTTCATTGCATTTCAGGTCAAATTCAAGAGAAGTTCCACAGGAAAACTGAACCTCATTTATATTACTTCTCTAATGCAGTGGTTGGTTAGAATAACTTCATTCGCATGCAGTCCCTAAAGGTTTCTCAAGCAAAATATGTTTTCCATTTACTGGCTAAATAGATAGAGAGGAAAAGAAAACAGTTCACATTCAATCCAAATTACTGTAAGGCACCAAAAATGAGAATCCTGTTCTCAGTTCTTTTCAAGGAGACTTCAACGACAATTTAAAAAAAAAAGGCAAAGGTAATTCCCACAAACTTTCTCTAGGTGTGTCACATTCTGTTTTCTGAATGTTTAATAACACTTCCAAGCTTGCAGACTTATTAAACAAGACAAGGACATTGAATTTCTCCTGTGTCTCTAGCCTTGTCTATGCCAGAAAAGTTTAAGTGGTTTTTATTTATGTTGGCTGACTGAGCTGGTTATAACCGTCTGTGCTCCCAGCACTGAAAGACTGAATGCGCACAAAAGAGTTGCAAAAACATAATCTGATAGTTTATGTGTTAGATGCCCAAGGTCAAGGGTGCAAATCCCTTAGTCTGAATGGTGCATCAATGGAAAATTAATGGGGCCGTTAAATGTTAAGAGGAGCTTTAGTCACATTATTGTGCTCAGAACCGGGGCACAGGGCTGCGATGTTATGGAGGGCAAAGCAGATGATCTAATGTGTCCTCCTGGCCTTAAAATTTATGAAAATTAATAAAGCTTGAACTTAAACTCTCGTTTTGGTATAAAAGTGTCTTCTCCAGTTTGAATCAAGTTGTGTGGAAATATTGCTAAACTTATCTGAAATAAGAAAGCCCCAATTTCAGCTCTGCAATATTTTAACCGTATCTTACTGAGACAAACTTCAGAAATTTCTCACACAGGCAAACCAGTTAAACCTTTCCTTTAAAGAGTAGCCCTTTGTTGTTGAGGGTCTCTTCAACAGGGATCTGCCCTAGCTGCATGAAACCCAGTTTAACCAGATGAGCATTTTGGCACATGAGCTGGGGTGCTCCTCAACCACAGTCCTGTGAGTTGTCACAGGATGTTGTCCCCCTTGGGGATTTGCCACCACCCTCTTGCTTCCCATGGGATGATGACAAGTGGCTATCCTTGCTACCAGGACATTATCTCTGGCAGAGGTGGGAGGAGCAACACCTCCAGTCACCACCTGCAGGGTGGAGAGGGCACTTCTGATGGCAGAGCTGAGGACACAAGTGCCCTCCCCTTGCTGCCAACCCCCACTCCTCCACCCAAAAGGCATTGGTCTTGACTCAGATTGCTTCTATGATCCTTTTTACAGAATAACCCCACAAGGACCTCTCTTGCCTTATCTGAGAGGCCACAGTCTGCTATGGCTGAGGTGGAGGAATTTCTTCCACTAGCTCTGCTGCCACAGAGACTGTATCCTTCACATGCACTGCAAGATAAACAGTGGTGCTTATTGCTGCAGCACCCACTAAAGTCTCTTCTCTTCTTCCTCCTATCCTTTCACAAGGAGAAAGGAAAAATCCCAACCCACACAGATCTTAGCTTCTGCTGCTGTTTTGCGAGTATAGTTCCCTTTAAGAAAAAAAAGGTCAGCCAGAATAGGAAACTAGATTGTCATTTCTAAGGTAAGACAACGAAGAATCTGTCATGGCCATTATTCAACTAATCAGGGATAACGTCAACGACCTCATTCTGTCAGAAAATATGTACAACAATGACCTCTTCCTTTATCTGGAGCAATGGGACATGACAGCACAGCCAGTATTTCTGTGTAGATAAGAAAGCATCTCCCCACCGCTTCCCTGAACAGTAATACATGCTCATAACTTTTTCTAATGTCTCCCATTTCTCATGTCTGGCATATTTTTTGATTCTGATATGAATATTTTATTTGAATATCCTCGTAATAATTTACAGACATACCTCACTAATGACAATTAATTGTTGATTAATCTGGGGAGACCTGGCAGCCCTGTTTACTTGGGAAAGGACAGATGGCAAGGGTGGCATCGCTGCAGTTTGGCTGGGAAACCTGCACACAAGGTAATTGAACTACCCCATTGTACAAACTTCTTAGATAATTGGCAGTGGCTTAAAGCTTTATTAATCTAGTTCAGAGTCCATGACCTGCATTTCCAAAGTAATTAATAAATTTTAAGCCATTTTAATAAATTTGCAAGGACCATTGTAATTTTACAGACTTATGCTCTGCATAAAGCCAGGCTAAAGATCAATGCCAAATAATCTCTGCATTGACCTCATAACTCCTGACTGAGCACTAGTAGTTGCCTTAGAAAGATGTCACAAGAAGAGATGGATCATTCACCCCAACTTGAGGTTAGTTGCTCTTCCCTGTTAAGCATTTCTGCTTTATTTATAGACTCATTTTGGCCTGCTTAATTTTCCAGCCAATTATTTTCATGATGCCTTTTTTTCCCTAGAGATTTCTAGTATCAAAAATTCCTGCTGCTCTTCCCCTTAACTCTATCGTTTTCTTGCAGTTCCTGTTTGTGAGAAGCTGAGTGGTGTAGCCATCATGTGAAATCAATGAAGCCTAGAATTTGGGAAAATGAACCCCAAATTGTCTTTTTTCTTTGTTTTTATTTTTAATCTTTAGTGGACAGGAAAGGAATGGGAAGGCTGAGAAGCCAGAGGCATGTGCAAAGAATCCTTTCACAGTTTTTAAATTTCTCATTAAAAAGTTTTTCCTGCCAAATGCTGTTTGGTTATGCCTTCAGACTGTCTGCATTAATGATGAATAACTCTTCTGCAAGGTATTTAAATGTTTCTTTGTCACTCCCACAGACAGCAATTTTATAAAGTGTGAGAGAATGGAAGAGCTAAAACTTGGGGAGTGAATTCACAAATTGGCCCTTGGTACTCACTGCAAATGCCCATGTGATATTGCAGGACAAATGTTTTCAGCAAGTGGATCAGGAAGGAATCCCTGTGGGCTTATTGTAATGATTTGGCACGGGTAGGTTTTTGCAGAAGTCATCAATTCACATTCTGTTGACAACTTCTCTTGCAACGCTCAACTCCTTTCCTGAGACGCTATTTTCTGAGATACTCAACACCGTCTAGTCAGTGGGAACTATAGTGTGCATTCTTGGATGCATAATCTTGTGTTGACTGAGGTAGTTCAAAACAAGCCATGGCACCACACAATCTCACTTGCCCCATACAACCTGACTGTCCCTGTTGCTGTTTTTGACTCTACCAACTCCGTCTTTTAGGTTTTTTTTTCAGCAAAGGCTGGACAGTTTCTTCCAGACCACAGGAACAGATGATGTAGACCAATCAGTCACAATAGGTTCCCAAAGGACCCATCGGATATGTGACCATTTTGTTGCTGACTTTGTTTACTAATGCTTTTGGGGTAGATATCAGCAAACACACTTGCAATAGGTACAATAACAGAGAGATGTGAGATGAATAAGACTAATGTCACCATTTTGCAGAAATCTACAGACATACTGACATCAGGTATAACCATGTTCAAGCTCACTGTAAAGGACAGACTCACAGACCTTTGCAATGCTAACAGTAAATGTCAGCCCAAAATCCAAAGTTCTCTGAAGTGGGAAAGCCAAGGTCACACTGAGCTGGACATGACCAAGCAAGGAACAGCTCAGCTCACTGTAATTTGAACTACAATGCTGTCCAAATGAACAGTGCAAACCATGGGACTTTGCATTCCCATGCCCATTTCCACACCTCTGCCCCCCAGGAACCTAGAGACACACATCCTTGATGTAATCCTGCCACCTTCTACCTCTCTCCTTCCTCCAGAACCTGTCATCCCAACTCTCAACACCCCAACAAAGGCAGCATGCAGACATTTCCTTGTGTTTCTACTTCTAAGAGGCCTTATAGGACACGAATTCTCACAAAACAAATCTACTGATTAGTTTAGGCCTTGACTGTCCCTAAGAAGCCTGTCCAGAGAGGATAAACTGTCAGTCACTTGTAAAATGAAAGATGCAGGTTCAACCTCACCCACTTGCACTCTGGCTGTACTTTATATTAAACATCTACTGGATAAGATACACAAAATTAAGCACTGCTTGGAAGATCACATATACACCGGAAAAAACAAAGCCACTGCTGGTGCCAAAATCAGTTTATTCCCTACTGATTACAAAGCTCCATGCCAATGTGCACTAACAACAAGTTGCCCACTACTCACATTTAAACACTGAGCAGGAACTAAGTACATATATTTTACAAGGCTAGAGGTAAAAAAACCCCAAAACTGGAAGGGTGAATACAGAGAATGTGTGTGTTTTCAGCACAATTTGTTCCACGTAGAACATTAGGTAGGTATAAGTGTATTTATGGCAGTTACAGTGGTCCCTGCTGACCTGAAAATCCATGAATCAATCAATCAAACGCCTAGACAGTGTTTCTTTGATTGTTGCACCACGGGTGCAACTTCAGTGTATTTTCTGGAAATTTGACTTCGCTAAGCAAAGACAGGAAGCACCAGGTTTGGAGAGATGCACATACAGACCCACCTGCCTGTGCAGACACTGACCCCACACAATGCATATTGGCCAGTACGGGCAAAATGAGACCGATCTGGAAGTAGCAACAGCAGAGCTACATCCTGCATGGTTTTCAACCTTCGGGGCTGGATCGCACTAGCTGTACAACATGCTTTTCAAGATGAAATGGACTGTCCCTGCAGGGTGCTGCATGGTAATATAAGAATAACCAGAGTTTCAGTAGGCTTTGCAACATCCTCTGTTGAGTATGCACAATACTGGATGTAGACGCAGCCCCTCTCCATGGAAGAGCAAGGGATGGATGGAGAGCTGGATGGACACACAGAAAGAAACCTGGCTGGATGGTAAGTGACATTTGTACAATGTACATTTACACTTATTAATTTTACTGCTACCCTTTAAAGTTGAGTACACTTGGAATACTGGATATGTACCACCACAAGCCATGTGGAGTAAATTGTGAAGAAATGAATTAAAAATACAGTTAATTTTTCCTTGGGTTAGAGCTAGATTTTACTTGCTATACAGATTCCCAAGGAGACTCATTTGAGAGAACTAATGAAACATTAATGCCTGCAAAAGGTTTTTAAGAGTGGTACTTTAGGAACTATTTGGCTTTGATGAAAGATTTGACTGCCTGATAACCCCAGAGCCTGCAGTTATAGTACAATATTTATAAATGGAAGAGACATTTACAGCCTCGTAAAAGCTTCTGTTTATTGTTATCAAATTGCAGCGTTGCACTGAAACATTAATATGTAGCTTAACCTGTTTCTTGTAGCTTCTTCGCTATAAGAACAGCAGGCATAACGGGTAGAAAACTATCAAATGCCAAGTGACAGGGATAATGTGTGACAATAAAGGGGGACAATCCAAACACTGGTACCAAACCTGTAGCCTGCCTTTGGCACTTGAGATATCCAGCTCAAAAGCACAGACAGGATGTAGTATTTCCTATGAACGAGAAATTTCTTTACACTGACTGAATCCTCTGAGGCTCTAGAACATGGTACAGATCACAAATCTCACTGGAACAGGTCTGATCAGAGTACTGGGGAGTAACTGGGCCAATACGTCCCCATGAACATCCTCTTGCTTAGCAGGTGTCCATTCATTTCTCTCTTGGCTCCAGCACTGACGTGCTCTGGCACCCTGTTGTATTTCCATGCCACCTTCTAGTATGTACAACTGCAGGGAATGAATAAACCTATAAGAAAAAAACATCTTATCTGACTGGGTAAACTCATATCTGGATTCTGAAATGGGTAGGGTTTGGTGTGGGACCTGGGTGACGAGCAGTTCTGGATGTCTTCAAAAATTTCCAAGGCAAATTTTGGATAGGAACCCACTGCCTTGGAAATGCAGCAATCAACATAGCAGGACAATGAAAGGATTATGTGGCTGAGAAAACTTCTGTTTCCCCTGTTCCACCTGATTAAGTAACATATTTGACATCGAACAGCAGCCTCTGATGCTCTGCATAGCTGCTGGTGAATCAGAAATAGTGCAATACTTTTATTTTCCCCTGCGATGGGTGTATACCCATGATGGTATCTCAACAAATGTATTTCAATTTAAAACATTATGAATTCATAAAGGAATGCAGAGCTGACATTGATGCTTTTATTGTCAAATCAGCTCAGCATATAACTTCTCTCCTTCAAGGAAAGTCTTGAGCAAATAGACCTTGCAATGTGATGTGAAGGTTAATGAGCATAGCTCTTGTCTGGCTAAAAATGGCAGAAAAATGCTACAGTGGCTGCTTCTTCCTTTGGGATCCCTGAGGCTTGTGGCTCAAGTTCCTACATCTTCCCTAAAGCAATACGGCTGTGTCAGCAGCAGGCTGTGCTGTACTGTTTCGGTACGTGTATTTTAGCATAGTGTCTCTTTGAAACTAGCAGTACTTCATGAGACTTTGTCCAGATGAGATGGAAAGTGCTGGAAATACAGGTTACCAGAAGAATGTACACCTTAACTTGTTATTGAATTCGTTTGGAACAAAACTCTATAGATCCCTACAATGTCAAATATTGAAAGTGACCTGAAATGGACTTTTAATCTTTTCCACCGGAAATTAATAATCTAGCAGGATTCATATTTCCTGCTGAAATATCTTTTTGGTATCAATTTCTCGGTCAGCTAAGAATTCCTAAGAAACCAGGCTTCTGAAATGCCATAACTATTTTAGAAAGCCTCATTTTATTTTTTTTTCTACCCACCGAGGGTGAAAATCTGGTGTTCCATATTTCAATCACCTTTTTTGCTACAACCTATTAGGTAAAACATCAGTGAGACACTATAAAGGCCCTCAAAGTGTTTTCAGCATATACATCTCAGTGCCTTTAGTACAGCTAGCGCACGTGCTGTAGGAGGGCTTTATGTTCCGTGGTCAGGACTCTGGATTACAGGAAGCAACAAGTCCTACAGACCAGAGGTGCAGCACACCGCAGAAGTCCTCCTCGTGGGTATATATGTAAAGAGCTGAACAAGGTAATTGTAGAAAATTATATGCCTCAAACTCATCCACAGGCTAATGACAAGAAAATAATGAACTAGGGAAGTCATTAAAAATATGAACTCATTTGAAATATTCGCTTTTCTTTATGGAAGGACAGAGGTTCTAGGAACATCATGAATACCTACGAATATATAAAGCTAACTGCTGAGCTGCCTATTCCAATGTGAGTCAAATCTAGCTAAAACAGAAGGGCTTAATCATTGGTCTTCATTTACCGTAGAGAAGACAGCAATCCCCAAGTCATGTCCATCCACAAATATGACAGGACCTGGTCAGGAATCTACAGGAATACCTCCACTGCCACACACCACTGGGTCCCACCCTGGATGTGGATGATCAGAACAAGTTCTCAGATTTGTAGGACAGCAGGAAATAAGGCCAGAAGAAATTCCCAGTAACTGCCTGTCCATCTTCCTTCCCATCCATCTTACAATCCCCCTTAAATATGAAATGTTTATGTCCCATGCTTGCCTTTGTATTCAAGGCTTAGTATCTTTTCTTCCCTTCCTTTGGAATCTACAGATTCAATATGAGCCATTTTTTAAAAAAAGGAAAAGAATTCTTTGGCAATGATAATGCAGATATATAAATCTTAACTGCTTTTTCAATTCATGCACTGCAGCCCTTTAGAATTGCTTCCTGATGAAACTAGCAGGATAGCTGCAAATTTAAAATTGGTTTTTAATTTGAATGGCTTTGGGTTTTGATACTCCAGTCTTGCATTTTCAAACTTTGTGACATTTATACCAAGGCACAAGTGTTATTTAAATTTATTTTTCATTATCAGTAAAAGAGCCTTCAATATATTATGTCATGATTAATTTGAACACGAGTTCATGAAATAAAAGAAAAGCAAGGAGGATGCCTCTCTCAAGTTTTAGTACTAAGCAGTTTTTTATAATGAAAAATATCCTATCTTTTCTACAGTTTACTTGAGAATTCCAGGAGAATAGGGATTAAGTGTCCTTGTCCATTTAAAAGCTTCTCTGATCATCTCAAACCACAAAAGGCTAGGTTCTAATTAGTTTCCTACTGGTCAAACCATTACAACACAAGGGTTTCACTAATGTCACGTTGTCACCCCATTTCAATCCTGATATGACACTTCACTCAAAACGGTTTGCGATGAAGCCCAAGCACATCAAACTTTACTTCTAGCTGTACGTACAGTTTCCATGTACTGTAGACCACAACCTAAATGCGCACACAGAGTGCCCAGAAATGCCTTTTTCCAGTTCTGACTGTTAATCTGATGCTAGCTCACTTGTGTGGACCAAACTGCTGTCATGAGCACAGATACATTTGCCAGCTGTATTGACTCCAGTTGCATTCTGCAGTTTCCCTTCCTTGGCAGCTACAAGGATGACTTTCCTACTAGAAAAGAGTTGTGTCCCCAGCAGAGACATCCCATCCTTTCAGACATAGAAACCACCCCAGCTCTGGCAGTCCTGGCTAAGGAAACCGCAGCCCTTAGTGCTTGCCACTTCTTGGGAACAGGCCCTACAGCCAGTGGTAAGATCTCTGGTTTGGCCTGGGTGACAGCAGCAGGGACACAAAGGTGTCATACCCGGCAGGTAGCTCCATTGCTGTGCTTATTTCAACAGCAATTGCTAACGCCGGCCTTGTGCTGAGAAAGCTGTGCTAGCAGCAGGGTGAGCTGAGGCCATGCCTGGGCCTTGGAGACAAAGAATAGAGAGGAAATAGGCTCCAGCCCACAAATTCCTCCAGCAGAAGCCGGCAAACAATTACTGCAATTTACAGCTGCCAGCCCCAAACATAATTAATGTGCAATTGCAGCCAGACAACCATCTTAAGGGATAACATGGTCTACTTAGCTTGCTTACCCATAGTAAAAAGGACTTTATTTTTAGGGATCACTGCTAATGGCAGACAGTTTCTTGGGGGACATCAGGACTTAAACAGATGTGGGAGCAGATGGCAGGACAATAATGCTTTTTTGGATGATTGACAAATACCTTTTGCCAAATGCCAGTGGTAATAAAGATATTTTGCCCATCTTAGAACAAGTGACAAGGAAATTTCATCCCAAGAGGTAACAGGAGTTGAATTTCACTTTTCTTTGTGTGTTTGTAAGCACGAAGAAGAAGTACCTATGAACTATACTCAGTAATGCTTTTGCCTTCTTTTCCTCCATCTAAGAAACTGTAGTTCTCTCTATATTTTGAAAACATAATACAAATATTTAATCAGTTTTGTCATGTCTCGACTCTGTTGAAAGCAGGATGACACATATACCAAAGCAAGGGAGTAAAATCTGTCCAGCAAAAGGGAAAATTTATGGCTGCAATTTTGCAGAGGGGTCCCTGTGATGCAGTAAACTGCAAGAATAAAGCATGAAGAGTTTATTAAAGCCATAAGAATCCTGAGATGAGATTACAGCCTCTATACTCTGCCATGCTTCAGATTTGATAGTGCATATCTCCCACCCACCCCCTCCCCCTGCCAGTTCTCCTGCAAAGGCGGAGAGAGGAAAAAATTCACAGTAGATTGATTTTGATTTCACATGTAGCATTTTCATTAATTTTCAAGGCATCAGCTCACAGAGATCAAAGTGCCAGAAGATGCTGACATCAGCTTTCATATCTGAGAGCTTATCACTCCCTGATGATAAAATTGCAGGATTATCAAGGAGTGCATCTGCAAGTCTATAGCTACTGTAAAAAGTATTGTGACATATAAATGTACAATGTGACACCATTACTGTATCATCTTTACTGAAACACTTAGCAAACCATTTTCAGTGTCACCAAATGACAGCCATGCCTTTGATTTTATTTCTCAGTTTTGTAGTCTTAGAAATTATAATTTGGGGGGGTAACACAGCTTTTCTTTGTCCCAGCTGCCCCCAGCTCTGTCATGACCATCTGCAATGTAAAATGTGCTGTGCAAGTTCTGAACCAGCATAGACAAGGAATCCTTCACCTTTTTCAGACTTGCTGATGGAGTGTCATTTTGACAGCAAATGATCCTCTAACATCACCATTAGAAATGCTTATTTTATCGTTCCAGGGTTTTTTTTTACACTTGGTTTGCTCGTACACAGAACCTCAGGAGTAAGAGACATGATGTTCCATAGACTTTACACAAGCTAAGCCCTCTTGTTTTCTTAGCAGGGGAGACAAGTCAAGGCAAACACCATCTTTTGTTAGTCTTCCTCTCTAATGCAGAGGACCGATACAGTCTTAAGAGCTCTTAGGGCATTAAATAAATGGGAAAACAATTTCCCAATAATCATGGAGGGTGATGTTACACTTAGTATTTGATTTTGTAACAGCAGAGAGACGAGTTGCAAATTTTCTGTTATGCAGAGACAGTTACATTCGCAGCCACTGTTCTTTCTTTTATATCTTACCATTCAACAATGCAGGCTTATGGATGAGTTCAGAACAGAAATACAGGGGAAGGGGGATCTAGAGAAGTTTAGACATTTAGTGAGACTTTCCACTAAAAGCATGGTTGGTTTTACTGCTCTGAGTAAGTTTTAAAGAAAATAAACCTGTAAAATTTCTCCCCATTCTGGGAATCGTACAGGAGGGCAGATCCATCCTTTCTTGCTAATTGTGTTACTGTGAAAATGTACCTCACCCAAAGTCAAAATGTGCTTATGGATTACAAGGATTATAAAAGTAACGGTGGAAAGTACACTTGCAGCACACCTAATGTAAGTTTGCTTCTCACCAACCACTGAGGTAAGGGGTGGAGGAGAAGGCTATGTTCTTGTTTACCACAGACCCAAATCAATCCAGAGATCTTTGGTCAGGAATACTGCATGTAGACTAAACTTCAAAATGCAATACTAACATCAAGCTATTCTCAAGGTGTTAATGCATAACCCTTACCCTCAAAAAGTTGTGCATGAGCGGGTCCAATGAATATTATTCTTATAGCTCTAGCCTTGGTCATGCCAGTTCTTACAGTCTACCAACTCAGACTTAGGGCACATCCCTACTACAGTTGCTTCTGCACAGCTGCATTATGTAAATAAAGCATTACATCTCCACTCCGTCTCAGCATTTCCCCATGCTGGGTGTGTTGGTATATAGGCACTTCAGAGAATTAATTGGGCAAGAAGCTGACTTACTAGCTGGAATTCCATTGTCTTGCACTTCAGGTGCTCTCCCACTGGACCTCCTCCGGCCCCATAGTTTTCCTGTTGCACAATGGCTTCCAGCTCTTCCTGTTTGTTGCCCATGCTGCATGCATTGGTGTAGGGTGCTCTTCAGTTGGGCTATTAATCTCATCATCCTTTGGAGGGGAGGAGGCCTAGTTCCTACCTAACCATTCCCAGGCACTACCATGATTTCTAATCCACCGATAACCTTGTCTCTAGCAAGCCTCGTTTTATCCCTTTCCCTCTTCAAATCTAGTTTAAAGCCCTTTCAATGAGCCCTGACAACTCCTGTGCCAAGACCCTTCCACCCCTTTGAGACAGATGAAACCCATCTGTCACTTGCAGGCCTGGAATCATGTAGACCAACCCATGATCAAAGAACCTGAAGTCCTGCAGGTGACACCAGGCTTGGAGTCCGGCATTGAACTGCTGGCTCTTCCTGTTTCTCCCCTTGTCATACTCCAAATTTAGTTCCCTGTATCCCAAGGAATCATTCTGATGAACGACAAAAAGAAGTCCTTTCCAAGGAAAGGGACTAACTTTAGCAATAAGAAACAAAGAGAAAGCCCAGCTGGCTGATGGATGGGCATAGCAGTTTGGTTTGTGATTAGAAATAATAACATACCACCCAGAGAAAAACAAAACCACAAAAAACAGCTTAGAACCAGCAGAAGCCAAACAGCAATGAGAGCCATAGTAGGATAACTGGAATAGACATAGCATAAAATGCCTTTTTGGAAAATCATCAACCATCTCCTTTATATATGGTGTGAGGTCACAATCACTGAAACAATAATACATAACTCTTTTCTTTAAAGAAAGAGCCTGTGATTCAAGACCAATATGATGACTATTTAAATACATTCTAGACAGAACTCAGACTGAAGACATAACGAAGAAATGCCACCCAGCAGAACTAATAATACATTCTGTCAGCACTTGTAACAGTCCAAAAGTAATTTATCTACTAGAACTTGGAAGAAAATAATTCAATTCAGTGGGATGTTCTGACATTTTGAAATGTGTTTGTAGTGTAAAATGGCACAAGAATTGAGATTTCTTGTGAAACTTAAAAATTGGGAAATACTAAAAGTCTGTGTTTTCATAGTGTTGAATCTTTTTGTTTAAAAAGAGAAGAGGATGTCTTAAATTAACATTGAGAAGTATAAAATAAAATATAGAGCATTTTGGTATAAAGTGAATGTCATAGTACAAAAGTCTCAATGGAATTAAATGAAATAACATGAAAATTAAATGTTTTAACTCACTAAGACAATTCAGCATTGCCTAAATGACGTAAGCAAGCTATTTGCTTCTATCCCTTCACATTGAAAATATTATCAAAATGTAAATGCGCCCATGAAATTTCTGCTCCACTGAAGTTGCATTATTTCAGTGGAAAAATCTCATTTTGATACATTTTTCTTTGTTCTTATTTCTGCGTATAGAATATGAAGTCTGCTGCAGAAAAAAAAGGCTGCAATATCCTGTTCATGGGTAAAAAAACTGGCTATGACAGTATGAGCTCCCTTTTTTGCAGCTCTTACCTGAGCAGTGGAAGCTAGCAGATGGTGAGTTTTTTTGAAAATGCTGTCCCTTTTGGCTCAAAGTGTAAATATTTACCAAGAAATCTTCAGATCATGCCTGGGAAATTTCTCTGCTTAGTTGAATTTTGAGGGCTATAACATGTTTGATGGAACCAGATGCAACTCAGATGTCTTCATGGGGATTTAGTAGCAGCAATCCTAGTAAATATCACTAAAAGTCTGTATCAGATTATGACCTTCCCAATAACAACATTAAGCACAACGCAGCCTAGCATAATTTTTTTTTACAACCTTCTACTTCCTTTTCCAACTTGTCAACTCAGGTGAAGCTTTTTCAGCTACCTAGTGACACTCCACTGATAAAGTACACTCCAAGTATCTCACTGATGTTCTCAGGCTGCTTTTCCTTGCAGAGCTTCCGGCTGTTTTGACACACAAAGTGAGAGCATCCTTTCATTTAGCAAATGGATTTCTTTGTCAGCTAGGGCAAGAGGATCTGCTAAGCTGAATAAAAAGCAAAGTTGCCACTGAAGACACCACTTGGAATTTTAAAACCTAGATCATTCCAAGTCTCTGCTACTCATCAAAAGGTTTTTCTTTAACCTGAAAAAATAGTAACTAAATAGTCAAGCTTTTAAAGAAGTGCACATTTTAATGCTATTGGTAGTGAACCCATTGAGTTAAAGCCCATATTAGGTCACAGAGTCAAGCATTCTAGCCTACTAATATTTATAGTCAAGTAGCTGAGTGAAGGTATTTGACATCTACACAGTGCACTACCTCAGTATACATCCTACCTACATGCAGGAGACAGCAGGTAGCGTGACTTTCAATTTAAAGAAGAAACAAACAATTTGCAGAGAGAACTTGCTGCCACATGCTTGCCTAAGATGACTCTAAATCTCATAATGTTAGGCATTTGACCCAGCAATTCTGGCAGCTGCCCTTTTTGAGATGCAAGCTCTTAGACAAAATGCAGGCCTGACCTAAATGGAAGAAAGGACTTTCCACATCTCCAGATATGTTTTATGGAGAAGAGATAAGAGAGAGGAGGTGCTACAGGTCATGGCGCTACCATGGTCTAATTCCTGGTGAGTAAAGGGCAGTTGAGCCCACAGACAAACATGAATACCAATATTGATTACTATATTCAGATTTTTATTTGCACTGAATTTTCACCCACAAAAGTGGTGTCTTTTTAAAGACACGAATATCTGAATTTTCAAGAGTAAAGGGTTTGCCGCTGTGTTGAGTAGAAAAGGTTAAATTCTGACAGTCATGAAAGTGACCCCCAATCAAAGAATTCATACTCTATGGTGCAACTTTTGTGCCTTACAGGTAACTCATTCCTATTATTTCTGTCCACATCACATGCTGAGTTTATTTTCAGAAGACACTTCACGTTAAAAATTGGATTAATGACTAAAGAATCTTCCTATTTTTGTTCAATGTTCAACATAAGAAGTTTGGTAACCTTAATTACTCATAACAGGATTTGTTATACATATCCATTGTGATAGTTTAGTTTCTTTGTTTTAGCTGCTCTGTCTTAGCACCGCTCCTTATAGTTACTTCTGAAAACATAAATCTCATGTAAATCCGACTTTCTTTTTCATGTTGTTGCCTGTTTGAAAGCCATTCACACTGGAATGATCTCATCAGCCTTTGCAAATTAAGCAAGGAAACCCTGTTAAATGTGTATTTCATTCTTGATCAAAAACATGTATTTATAAAATGGTTTCATATTTTTTCTTTTTGTTTTGCAGAAGTGTCTCATGAGCACCTATCTCCTGGTACAACACTAGAGCTGCAGCCAATTTATACGGATTTCCAAACCATACTTCTTATAATATGTCCCTAAAATAGATTATTCAAGATCCAGTGCAAATACACTACATCACAATTAAAACCGTGAACAAGATTATATAGCGACCTCAGTCACACACAAAGAATTACTCAGTACTCTTGAAGAGTGTGTGGATTTGCAACAGAGTCACTCTATCCCAGATGATCCGTCTTCCAGCCCTTCTTAATTCAGCAGCCACATAGCTCTGTAGCCTTGGCCTGCTGCACCTTCCTTCTCTCTTTGGGCTGGTGCCATGGAGTGGGGAAATCACAAGGACAGCTTGATTCCCATCTGCTGCAGAGACCCACCTCCCCTCCCAGCAGCATCATGTCTTGTGAAATAATGCTTCATGGAGGACAGTTAGGGATGTATCACTTCTCTGACCAGCTCATACATAATACAAATGATGTCATATATTCACATGGACTAAAAAGTCAGATCAAATTTGAAATGAACACTGTTGAAGTTCCCCTTTTTTTTGGCCTCGAACTGCATAGAAGTCTGTTTTGAAGACTGATGGAACAAGAGCTGGAACCAAACCAAGTCTACCTGAGATGCAGCTGATCTGACTCATTAAGAGGCACATACACACAGACATATAAATGAGCCTGCCCATACCTAGCCAGCACGGTCTGTACTGTATTTGCAGTCAAGTGTCACATTATGAACTAAAAATAAAAAAATAATAAAAAAAAAAGGCTGCCTTTGGTAAATTGATCTTTATTTTTTTCTATTTGAATGCATTCCTTCTTGACATCTGACATCCCCACAGATCCCAAAAGACATGCCAGAAAATGTCACCTTCAGAGCCCGTGTACTGAGACTGACGCAATGAACTCATTTCCTACAAGAGAAGGGCTATCATGTGGCCACTGAAGAGGACCACCTTTGGACATACATAATGGAAAGAGGAAAGGACTACCCTCACACTGACCTGACATGAGCCACTGCACCAACAGACCAGCAAGTGACAGCACAAAGCTCCTCCACCTTCCCTTTTCATTCACATTTGCATTTATAGCCTTAGTGGTATCACAGCTCCAATGAAGGATAAAACAGAATGTGGAATTTCTTGCAGAGAGTGAGCCAGATCATCACGGTACACCTCCAGAGCCAGCTATCAGTGCACGTAAGAGCCCTCTGAACAAAACCTCAGTAATTCTTTATCCAAGGAAGGCCGCCTGTATATCTTGTACAAAGTATATGCTTTAGGCCTACAGGGTTTCACACAGCAAAAGCATATGTGCACTCGTTCACTCCAGTCGGATAGTCAATCCTTGAGCATATTGTCACACACAATCTTGCTTTTTCCAAGTAAGTCACATCTAAGTTACTGTCCCTCCAAGAAGAATATGTTAACTAGAAATGATATAACTTTGCAGTAACTTCTGCTTCTTTTACACTGAGGAAAATTCTGCGGAGAAACTGAGCCCAGTGAAAATTTCAAACATAGTACAATTCAAGACAGCAAACAAAGCAGTCACACAGAATCACAGAATCGTTATGGTTGGAAAGGACCCCCAGGGTCATCAAGTCCAACCTTTGTCCTAGCATCTCTCTAACCACTACACCATATCCTCAAGCACCGCATCTATTC
>JAVSBS010014712.1:0-32864 GCA_033124195.1 Coracias cyanogaster | reverse complement strand
TTGGTAACAATGTTCCCCCTTGCATCCAGTAAAGGATGGAGATTCTCCCTGGTTCTTTTTTTGTTGTTAATATATTTATAAAAACTCTTTTTGTTGTCTCTTGCAGTGGTGGCCAAGCTGAATTCTAGCTGAGCTTTTACCTTCCTGATGTTTCTTCTACATAACCTGACTAAATCCCAATATTCTTCTTGAGTATCCTGCCCCTTCTTCCAAAGGTGGTAGACACGATAAGGTAGCTAGAGAATTCATGTGTGCTTGCAGTCTCTTCTCAGACAAACACTGCTCAACTGTTCTTATGGCATGAATTAGGAATTACTTGATGTGCCAAAGAGCAACAGGGTCTCTCTGTTCCAAGGAATATCTAGTGATTCGTTCAAAGTGGAACAGGAATGAGGGAAAAAGTAACTCAGTTTAAAAGTTGATCAGTCAAGAGTTTTGCTAGGGTGCAATGAACACAGGCTGACTCACAGCTGGGACATGGATGATGTTTCCTAGATTCCCTGAATACCCAAATCCTGACCACAAAGGGTGCAGTAGCTTTAGAGTCAGTATGTGTGTGCAGACACGCACATATTCATGCACTTCCATTTCTTATTTTCCTTTTTTTATTCCATCATGTATGCTTTTCAACTTCATTTCCTTTCTCCAACAGGATCCTATACCAACGGTGTTATCTCTTCCATTTTGCTACAAGTAACCACCCACATAGCTTCTCTCAATTAGTGATCAGATTTATCCATTGAGGCTCTAATTCATTTAAGAAAGTGCTTGCATGTGTGTGTAAATCTGGTGCCCAAATGTGGTCCAGCTACAGTGTGTTTCCAGGTCTGAAAGAGGGTGGATTTAGGTTGTATGTAAAGACGCTTTTTTTTACAATCAGTGTAGAGAGACCCTGAAACAGGTTGCCCAGAGAAATTGTGGATGCCCCATCATTGGAATTGTTCAAAGTCAAGCTGGACAGGGCTTTGAGCAACCTAAGCTAGTGAAAGAAGTCCCTGCCCGCAGCAGGGGCATTGGACTTTGAGGGTCCCTTCCAATCCAAACCATTCTATAATTGTATGATTCCTACCAAAGGTAGAATATATACAGGGATTCAAATATATTTTGGTTGTCAGTTTGTGAGTGAAAATTGAAATTTAATAGAAAAGCAAATCAATGAAAAAAGAAATTATTTTGAGAACTGAATTTCTTAAACACCTTTGATAAAAATGTTAAAACTTTAACAATCCAAAGGTAATGAGCATCACTCTTAGCAAGAGGAATTCAAGCCCTGAAGATAGTAGATTTGCTTATAGGAGTAACTATCAGTACAATTAAAACTTTCAAAATAACCTCAGAAAGGAAACATGCCTAAGAGAAGACATCTACTGTAATCATCTCTTGTCTGTAACAAGTATGCCATCACCTCAGGTAGAAAAAAATCACCTTCTCTTTAAGACAGTGTTAAAAATGACCTGCAGTAGGTGCTGGAATATGCAGTTTGGGTAAATGGAGAACATGGTGCAGCTGAAGTCGCTGAAATCACATCCTGTGAAAGCAAATACTGAAAATACCCCAGCCTGCTTCAGCCACTGTAGGCTGTCAAAACAATAATGATATTAGAAGTCAAAGCCAAGGCAGAAATGTGCTATGTGGCACAAGATAACTCTTTTATAAGAGTCCTCTTTCCACTCTTACACACAGAACACCATTCCCAAAGCACATAAATGGTATCTAGGAAGCTTCTGGCATGGATTTGTTACTGGAGCTTCTCTCCCATGTGCCAGACAGAAAGAAGCACGGTTTCCTGTCCTACGCAGCCATCACAAGGAGAAGTGCCTCAAATATTTTGGAGACACACAGAAATTTCAGTACATATAGCCATACAGAAAGGTAGAATAAGGTGTTTGGGACATTGAAAGTGCCTGTTCTCATCCAATGTTATCTGCCATTATAACTACTGGAACTTTATAACAAATATTAATCAACACAAACATGGTCTTTCTTGGTTAACAAGCCTGATACCCCCTCTCATTTTCTTGTTTCTGAAACACTTTGAGAAAAATTTTCATTGTTCTAATTATTGATCCTTAGCCTTTCCCATCAGATATTTGCTGCTGCCTGTCCATGTTGTTGGTTATCTAAACTACTGGGTATTGCTAATAACAGACTCTGTGACTATGCGATTTTAAATAGGAAACGACAATGAAAACACTTTACAAGGTGCTGTTGGGAGTTCCTTTTTCACATACTGAAGAGAAACCTTGGCTCTATACTTAGCTTTGTTGCTGATATGCCATGTAATACTGATCATAGCATATTTGTTTCTTTTTCCATAGCTTATGCTCTTCAGAATCATACAATGGTTTGGGTTGGAAGGGACATTGAAGATCACCTAGTTCCCACCCTCCTGGCATGGCAGGGACACTAGACCAGGTTGCACACAGCCCCATCCAACCTGGTCTTGAACACATCCAGAGACTGAACACATGTAACTTCCCTGGGCAACCTATTCCAGCGTCTCATCATCATCCTCATAGTGAAGAACCTCTTCCTAATTTCTAATCTAAGTCTACACTCTTCCAGTTTAAAGCCATTACCCATTACATTATTTTTGTAGCCTATCTCTTGATGAGTATTTGCTGCAGCAGTTTGAGGAGTAGATCTCTTGATTTTAAAGAAAAACAGCAAGAAGCAAGAGGACACAGAAGATGCAGGTATTTCAATTCATGCTGAAGTGTGCCATACTTTCAAGCTCTGCAAATATTTCCAACTCTTTCACTCAGAGACTTCCAATACTTACAACTATTTAGTAATGTTTCTGCTGATGCAGATACTAAAAAAATATTTCCATATCTATTTGATAGGGTTTATAAGAAGGCATCTGACTATCCACAGGTCTGCTTTAAATGTTGTGGACGGCCTGCCATTTCAGTTCTGACTGTATGTTATAGTGGACTCATCAGGCCTTTTAGTCCTCCATGCTGTCACTGGTATGCGAAGCATGCGCTTTTTCATCACAAGGTTGTGAAAAAAAGAGAAAGAAAAAGATAAAATAATCCTTTAGCAATGTGCCTTCTGTTTAGTAACAGTGTGATCTGTTAATAAGGATTTTATACTGCAGGAAACAGGTGATGCCATCTTCTCTTTTGTGCCGGTAGGTACTAGATGATCACAAGCCTATGCTTGGATGTATTACCCTTGCAGTCTACACTGAAGATGGAAATAGATTGATTTGAAAAGGAACACACTTGTTTAATTACTGGATACAGTCCAACTGACAGCTTTGCTGTCAAGGAAAGCTCTTCAAGGTTCTTCACAACCAAGGCTCTTCAAAACCACCAATCCTTGTTGTAAATCCTCTTTTTTTTTTTTTTTTTTTTTCTTTCTCTGCGAAGTTTTTCACTGGACAATCCTTCACCTAAATGGCTAATCTAGAACCTGCAAAGTCCAGTAACACTGATGCCACTAAATGCCTGAACAAGCAGCATAAATCTTCTGGTCCAGCCATTGTTTCAACTCTAACTGCAACAATATGGCATTTCTCTACTAAGGTCAGATTGAAAAGATCAGTTTAAATGGGCGCTGATTAAAATGCTTTCCGAGGATGTACAATCTGCTGTAGCATTACAAGATCTATTTTATCACAGGGTTTAGTGCCAATGAATGATTTCCAGCCCACTGGTCATAACTTTCTCAAGCATCTCCCCTTCTTAATGCAAAGAATCTGCTATCCTTCAGTCACAGGCAAGACTTCATAGCACTAAAAGAACCCACCTCTGCCAACAGCTGCTCAAGTTTACTTCTTGAAGCAATATAAACTAAGGGGTATGCCCACACAACATGCTGTTCCCCTGCCCAAGATCCTACATTGATGTGCTGAGGTAGACAACAACCACTACTGAATGATGAGAACAGCAAAATGCAACTTAGACTCAGTGAAAATGAGTTACCCTGCTGCCTCTAATCACACACCAACAGAGAAAATAGCTGCTTGCTGGGGTTTTCTCCGTGTAGCCAGCAACACTACAGTGGGATTACTTGGCTGAAAGGTGATCAAATGCATGCTGGAGAGAACTGCCTGCTATTATTTAGCAGAGAATATATTTAACAATCACAACCTAATTAAGGGGTGACATGGGATTATTTGCCATTTGAAGCATTTAAATGAGGATCCAGTGTTTCCTTTTATGAGAGGCAGCACATCTGCCAAAACTGCAGGCTCCATGCAGGATTTATGAGCTCTGATCTATGAGTAATAATGAAGGTCAGAAAAGAATCATCTTACTTGGTTTTGAAAACTTGAAACTAGGAATAAATAATAGGTCTACATCATCAGGCACATTCTCTGTTCACTCCCATTATTTTCCTCACAGATTCTAATCCAGTAACCATTCCTCCTTCACCGGTACACTGGAAGGATCAGAGGGAAAGGAGAGCCAGTCTTGCTGCTCCTGCAATAGAGAGTCAAGCCTACAAACTGTTGCTCCCTCCATTGGAAACTACTTGTAAATCTCCAAGCATTAACTAACATCACACCAAAAGTGACAGAAAGGCAGTCCCAGCTATGTAAGATTTATAGCTCAGCAGGAAAAGAAAACTAAAGTCTGGAAGAATGGGATCCCTTCTACCGAGACACAAGAAGAGGAAAAGTCTTCCCCTTACACTTGCACAGGAGTCCTCGAAACAACCCAGATCTGAACTACTGTGGTATTTTCAGGATACATATCTGTGTGGTTAACAAACCTGCAGCATTTTCTACCCAGGAATAAAGAGGCTCTTATTTAGAGGTATAAGATAAAGGTATGCCTTAGTCACTGATCCCTCTTTCCTTTCTTATCAGATGAAGTTTTCACTATGAGTACTGAGCAGGAATGAAGAACAGGCCTTGAAGGAATCATTGAAAAATAATTTAAAAAAAAGGTTTGCTTATTAAGCTTTAGCTAAAAGTATTTTTATAAAAATATTTTACTTTGGAACAATGAAAATGAATACATTTATAGATATTGATTATGTGTCTAAGGCAGGAAAGGAAAGCAAGCAAAAGGAAGAAAAAGACAATTACTTTATTCCATGAAGCAATGCTGATCCATCTGATACAAATCAAAGGAAAAGAACTTGACATATACTTCAAAGAGTAATTGATGAACAGATTAATCCCTTAATTCTATCATGCTGTTTTCTATCTTCTGTGTTAAGTTTTCTTTCTCACTAGATCTCATTTTGCAAAATTATTTTCTATTCAATTGAAGAATTAGCTCATTGGTTACTAAGATATGAGATGCCAAGTGACAGACAGGCTGCAGGACACACTGAAATATTTCTGCAGTCAGTGCATTCTTTGAACAGCCAAAGTCAGTATGTGCAAATCCTGCAGAAATCAGATATACATGACTATCAAGGTTTCAAATTTGCACCAATACTTCACTGACAAGATACGCAGCCTGATTTGCAAAGATTTTTGGGATACACAAGTTGATCCTAGAACTTGGGGCTTTTAAAGAGGCCCATCCTTGGGGAACTGTGCTTGAAAATGCTCATGATACGCCTTCAGTTATGTGGCACACTTCTTCCATCTCTTTGGCTACTGCTAAGAGATGAACACTTTCAAGAATCAGGCCACATTTATCCACAAAGAGTGAAGTTTTAAAATATTTTGGAGACACAATATGGAAGGAAAGAAGTGATAGTTAAGGGTAGAAGCCAAAATACATTGTGCTATTCTAAATGATGGCATAGGTTTGCCATAAACATCACTCAGAACAACTAGCTCCATAAATCCAATTTCCAATCTAATAAAGGACTAGAGCAGCCTCTTTCTCTTTGGGCTGTTGGATAACTTTGTAGCTACCAAGAACTGATTTGGGGTACAAAACTAGGGCTTAAATCTACGTGAGATGTAACTTTCATTAGAGACATCAAAGTTTTTATTACTTCTCTAACAGTAGTAGTGTGGCCACAAATGGAAATCTATACCATAGATCTCATTAATATCACACTATTGACTGTCTTTCCCTGCCCATGGTTATTCATAGTGCCATCTCCCTGCTTTATTACTCCCCAAGTTCAGATGACATATTGCAAATAGTATATTATACTTTTATCATCCAGAATCACTCCCTCCCAAAAGTTTTCTAATGTGTGATGCTCTTAGCTGGGCATCGTGAAATCAACTGATAAGTTACACACTCAGGATTGAAGTTTGTTCCTCATGAACTGGCTGGAAATTTTGCTCCTTTCAGTAGAAATTGCACCTGGTAAAACTGAAGACACAATAGGACCCCAGCATTTACCCATTTACGCGGTCTGCGATGGATCCACTCGGGAGCATCTCTTTGTCTATGCGGTATTGCTTATTTGCAGATTTCTTTCTCACTGTTGCTATTGCTGTTGTTACTGTGATTGTTTCTTATGTGTTTCTGTATTAAACTGTCCTTATCCCAACTCAAAAAGGCATTTTGAAACTATCTTCTCTGTCCGCGGTGGGGGAAGCAGCAGCAGCAGCGACCGCGTGGCACCCACGTGGTTCGGGTGCCGGCAGAGACTGAATCACTGTGGCGTTACTAAACTACTACAGTGACACTGCCCGTGGCAGGGGTGTTGGAACTACATTATCTTTAAGGTCCCTTCCAACCTAAACCATTCTATGATTCTATGAAAAGTGGGTTTAAAATAAAGATAATTGACACATTGAGAATATATGAGTGAGGGCATTACCTTTAGAGGCAATCCTCTCTTAATGGTTTATTGTACTTCAAAATAAATCAGGTTTGCTTAATCTATAGCTAGCATCTGCACTTCATGCATATTTTTTTCCTAAACAAAGATAAAATGCCATGTAGAACAAACTAATGGTTTAGAAATAGACTTTACATTAATCACGAGTACCAAACTGGTGCCAATTCACTTCTCTTGACTGTGATACTTTCAGAAGTATAAACAAACAGCCGCAAAATACAGATGTGCTTAGGTCGAGGAGAATAAAGTCCAGTGTTGGTGAAAAGGAAAATATGAAAGAATCCATTAAACACATGCTCACACAAATTTATTTACATTTAAACAAGGAGACCATTTGCTGTAACTAAAAGTAAGGTAATTAAAAGTAGGAATTACCAATTAGATTCTATATATTAGCAATCAGCATTCTTAAAAACACTGCAATGCTCAATGTGCCAATACTATCAGTTCGTTTTATTTTTCAAGCACGGTCATTTCTAAGAGCTCTACACAGAATTTTTAGTATACAGTATAGTTCACTGGTTTCTTATGAGGACAAAGCACACTGAATTTCCCCTTGAATTAAATGTCCAGTAACAGCCAGCACATACTAAGTAGCCTCCCTTTCAGACACTGCTCACCCTCAATTTGTATTGACCTAAATATGCATGCCCATGAGCACAAATTTTAAGATTGTTGGTATAGTTTGGGCATAACCTGTATCAGCAACTACAATAATACTACAGCAATAACCTGTTGAGGGGCTACAGTGTAGCTGCAGAAGCAGCCAGGCCTGATGGTTGCAGGCTTGTGCCCAAAAGTATGAGTTCCCTTTCTTCTTTGTCCCTGTTCTCCAGCAATGTCTAATGCCTCGAGATGGTTACCCTTTTTTCCATGGATCTCTTTATAGTCCTTAGTGTCAGGGGACACTTCCAGTGTAAAAACCATATTTGTTCCTTTGAAACCAAACTACCACAAGGCACATTCAGTCATGCTAAGCACCATCCAGGTCCCGGCACAGGCAGGGCCAGCTTTAGGTATTGCTACCAACAGACTGATGAGGAAATTCATGCTCCTGTCAAAAGGCACCAAACCTGGGGAGTGTCAGGACCAGGAGTGAGACTGTGTAAGTAACACTTAGGTACCTTCCCAGTTATGACTGAAATCTGCAAGTGCTTCTTGGGTAGGTAGGAACTATGGTGGGCTCTGCTCAGACCCTACTCAGGAAGGTCTGGAGAAAACTGCATACCCATTATGGAGTCCACAACTAATTTCTCTGCTGCAAGCCTGATGCATTGAAAGCTGCCTTTTAAACAATTACCCTGTGTTTTGGTACTCCCTGCCCCCACCTTGCTTCCCCCCCTCCCCAAAGCCTAATCAAAAGCACAAGGAGTGGAAGGTGCTCCCAAAGACAAGGCTGTAGTGCAACACAGCCTGTGCAGCACAAGTTATACCCAGAGATCAGCCGAATCTGCAGACCAGCTCAGGCTCAGGAACAGGCTCCTCAAACCCTGCTCAGCAATAAAGTGCAAGATTCTACTGGTTGATGAAAAGCTCAACATGAGCCAGCAATGTGCAAGTGCAGCCCAGAAAGACAACCGTGTCATGGGCTGCATCAAAAGCAGTGTGGCCGGCAGGTCAAGGGAGGTGATTCTGCCCCTCTGCTCTGCTCTTGTGAGACCTCACGTGGAGTACTGTGTTTAGCTCTGGAGCCCCCAGCACAAGAAGGACATGGACCTTTCAGAGTGGGTCCAGAGGAAGGCCACAAAGATGATCAGAGGTCTGGAACACCACTCCTACGAAGACAGAGAGAATTGGGGTTGCTTAACCTGGAGAAGGCTCAGGGGAGACCTTAACGCGGTCTTCCAGTATCTGAAGGGGGACTACAAGAAGGCTGGGGAGGGACTTTTTACAAAGGCCTGTAGTGATAGGACAAAGGGTAATAGGTTCAAACTGGAAGAGTGTAGATTTAGATTGGAAATTAGGAAGAAGTTCTACACTCTGAGGGTGGTGAGACACTGGAACAGGTTGCCCAGGGGAGTTGTGGATGCTCCATCCCTGGAGGTGTTCAAGACCAGGTTGGATGGGGCCTTGAGCAAGTTGGTCTAGTAGGAGGTGTCACTGCAATGGTAGGCAGGTTGGAACTAGATGATCTTTAAGGTCCCTTCCAACCCAAGCCACTCTGTGATTCTAGGACTCCCTCCCCCAGTTCATAAACAAGTATTCTAAGTGATCTCACCTTGTTAAATAAATGAGGTCTCCTGTTCTTGCAGAGAGGAGAGAGATAAAAAAACATCAGGTGCTGGCTCCTTTTTTGCATGAATGTAGCCACGTGTATCTTTCATTAGCAGAGAAGAGCTTTACACACATATACACACTAAGAAGATACTTCTATTGAAAGGACAAGTACTGAATGAATGGCAACCCTAAATACAGTAGTTAATAGAGTATCACGTATAACTGACAAGCAAGATAATGTGCCTGCAGCCAAAGAAACACACTTTTGTTATCAGCAGGTGGATAAAAGCAAGTGGATGTAGTGTTTCTTACAAATTCATATTTACACATGTCATAAAACCTTGATTCCCTGTAGTCCTGTCCATGAAAGCATTTCAAATTCATTTCTGCTAGCAACCCAATTCGCCGTTATGACAGCAGGCTTTAGTCTCTGCAAAACAGGAAGGTTGAGACTGTTGCAGGGTCTTTCTCCTGCAGACAAAAATCTCATCCACAAAGATCCCCTTGTTAACAGTCCCCATCACGCCACAGACATGTATGAAGATGGTGATGCAGTTCAAGGAGAAGCACTGCAGTCAGACAGTTAGGAGCAGCAGGAAATGTGTAAAACAGACACAAGGCTCTTTGCCAAGAAATTATGATTTAGCATCTTTCAGATAATGCCACCTTAGCAGCACCTCAAGGTCTCAGCAGAGGTATGTGTTGCAGGCTAGAAGGTTCTTTGACCCCAAAGATCTTGCAATCTAAAGATACAAAATTACTCAATGCTTATTAGGGTGTAGATAGGCAAGAGGGGAAAACTAGTTCCTTATGGTTATTTTACATTTAGGTTCAAGCTGCGAGGTGTACAGAGTGCAGGCTTAAATACTGTTGTTGTCTGCAAAATAGTAAATACCGAATCCTCTTACCCACAGACTTTGTGAGCAGTCCAGCCACGAGCCCACATGGGAGGCAATCTTCATAAAAAACAAGATCATCTGTATTTATCTAATTTAGTACTATAAATTGCTCTCAAATTAATGGGAATCATAGAATCACAGAATCATAGAATGGTTAGGGTTGGAAGGGACCTAAAAGATCATCTAGTTCCAATTCCCCTGCCATGGGCAGGGACTCCTCCCACTACACCAGGTCGCCCAAAGCCCCATCCAACCTAGTCTTGAACACGTCCAGTGATGGAACACCCACAACTTCCCCGGGCAACCTGTTCCAGTGTTTCACCATCCTCATAGTGAAAAACTTCTTCCTACTTTCCAATCTGAATTTACCCTCTTCCATTTTGAACCCATCATTGTTTTAGTTTTAAACTCACCTCTTTTGATGTCTCTGAATACCTATATACTTTCAGTATGAGTTGAGGGACCATACTACCTACTTTGTTAATCACTTTATAAAATTTTGCCCTCTATGTTTTTGTCAGGATAAAATTTTTCTCCAAGGCTTACAAGTGCTAAGCTTTCAAGTTTTTTCAGGGCCCTTTTTGTGGTCTCATATTTCTGCTCCTTACCTCTGAACTGCATGTATTTGCTCAGAAACCAACTCATGACAACATTTGTCAATAAATTTAATGCTCTAGTTAGCAATGAAGAAGCTTGTTAGCTAACATTTATTATAAATACTCTTTGTTCAGTGGGAAATGGACTATACAGACATTTGACTAAAAGATAAATTGCAGCAAATAATTTTAGGTATTTTTTTATCCACTAGAAGCAGTCAATCTGAATTGAATGCAACAGAATGATTTTCATGGGGACAGCTGTAGCAAAAAGGCTCCTATAAAAGATATGTCTGCACATAAAAATAGTTAATAGAAAGTGCTACCTGTAGACAGAAGAGAATGCATAATATTGTATAAGGCTCTGGTTGTGCCAGGCAAATGGCTGCTAGTCAGCAGCCGTATGAATGTAGACGTAGGACCATCTGAAATGTTTCAAACAGTGAAGGAAGGAAAACTAAGCTAGGCAACTTACAGGGTTATACAGAGAGCCTATGGAGATTTGGCCTCTAATTCATACTGAAATCAAGACGTTAGGCTACTAAAATACTTTTGAAAATCGTATTAGGTATATATCTGCTTCTCAAGGGAACCATATGGGCTGTGGCGTTTGGCTCTCAAGTAGGTCTGTAGTGCTCCTAAATCCATTAAGGACTCCTGAATATCTAAGAGTATTTCTAAATTGCCATTTTCATAACACATTTACTAGAGGAAGCTCTGAGTCAAAACAACTTCTGCTGGAATGCCAAAAGAAAAACATTACTATGATGCATGGAGCATTAGCTGCAGTGCAAAAAGAAACAAAATAATGGAATCGTACTGTAATGATTTTCAAAACTATTAACTTTGTTAATGAGTCATTAAAAATTTACTCCCAGAACTGATTCAGCGAGAGAACACAGCCATTCACTAAAATCTCATCCAAAAGCTTTTAATCTTGCTGCCTCTTGAAATGTATGGACAATGCATATGTTTGGTTTTAAATTACAATAGATTGGAATGTGGAGAAAACATCTTTGGAGGGAATAACATAAAAGTTTCCACAGTATTTACTACATTTTTGTTGTAGATGTGCATCAGCAGTTAAAAATTACAACAAAATAGGTGGACTGACATCAATGGGACTATTATATACATTAAACAGTCAGCTATTTATCATTATTAAATACCTCTGCTCTGCTGCTAATCATATGTTTATTGCAAAATAATTAAATTTGAGTCCACAGAACAGGAGGAATGTATTAAAGGACAGTAATATTTAATTTTCCAAGAACACTAATCCAATTTTAAAGGGTTTGGTTTTTCAAGAGTAGGCAAAGGGCAGTAAGTTGGCAGTCCTGCCAGGTTCTATGATTTCATTACAAACCCAGTGACATTTCATGCTCAAGTTGTGGCTCCTGAAGCCCTCTAACATGAAGGAAATTCTCAGCTTTTCTTTTATTCATAAGTGACTTGCCTTTCAGCTGGCAGAGGAAACCCTGAAGAAATACCCAAGAGAAGTACACATGCACACATCCTGGAGTCTCAGGATTTTAAGGCAGTCTCATGACTTATAGAATCTTTCCTCACAATTTCTCTACTTTGGCAAGTAGTGAACTATTCTGAAGTAATCTATGAATATGAATATGCAATTACGGTATCAACACCAGGCACTATTTTAAATTAGAACAGTTTGTATTAAAATGCAGGGAACTACCACACAATAGTAATGTTGGAAAAGTCACTAGGGAATAAAAAGCAATTGCTTCTCAAGAGCACACCAGAGGGGAAGGCAGCCAAGCTTCAGGCTTGCTGTCCTCCATCATGCTGCCAGTTCTGTTTTGCTACGGTTTAGGATCCTAGATCAAAACTCCTTCCCAAGACAGAAATAGGAGCATCCGCTGGAGTTGTCTAGTTAGACAAGTCAAAAGAGATAATGTGGAAGGAGAAAGAAACAGAGAGTTTTCAAGTAAAGGAATGGCGAAGAAGAAGAGAATCTGTAAGTCATGCTTAGTTTGTTTTACTGTTTCAGCACAAACAAAAGGATGACATGCAAGACTTCAGGAATGCCCTCGCCAGCATTAGTCTGAATTCACAGCCACAGAAACTGTGCTATCTTCCCCCATGCTGGTAGGCTTTTAAACTGGTACCCTCAGGATTCTTTATAAGCAAAAGTGCGGTTTTCAATAAAACATCTGGGAGTAGGATCACAAAATAAATACCCTTAGCTTTGGTGAAGAGAGCGAGCATGAATCACTAAGAGGTAAGAGAGTTTCATATATTAGTTTCAATAAAAGGGTTGTAGATCTGTAGAGAAGCTGATAAACCTACAAGAACAGCTCACGATATTCAATGTGAATTATCTTGTGGACCCCAGAAATTGTTCCAAGTGTAACAGGAATGATCATATGTATTTTCCAGGCAAAAAAAATATTCCTACTATAATAAAAACATTCAGAAAATTGTAAAGGAAAATATTACGTGTTAAAGGCTACACCACGAATCTCATGCCATGGTCAGTAGCATTAAGTGAAAGGAGTACCTCGGTTACCTGAAGGTCAAGCTATGCAGCAGAGCTGCTTTAATCATCCTGACAGATGGATAAACTATAATTAATTACCCATCTCACCAGCTCCGGCTAAAGATGAAAAAAACAATAAACCTTGCTAAAGACCTTCCCAGTCGGATCACCAGTGAGGCTGGTTAAGAAAGTCTTCCCCTTGGCTGTTACTTATAAGGGCCTAAGAACATTCACAGCAGGAGGGTATGGCATAAGCATTCCTACTGTCATTGTCTTTTTGGGCCAAGAAGGCCCAAAGGGCCTTGAAGGGAAGACTTCAGAATGATTTGATATGTGTTCATGTCACAGCACAGAGCATATGACTGCTGTACCCCTGATCTTCAAAATGCATTTTAGCTTTGCTAAATAGCAGCAAGACAGAAGAAAAACAACAGCTTGATGAATTTCACTACATTTTTTTTCCTGCAACGAAGCAGCAGCTGTGCTTCTTCTGGCCTCTCCCTTTGCTGCTGCAGGAGTTTGTAAATCAAAAGCCATGAAAGCAAATGTCAACCTTTCTATAGTTGTTATTAAAGTCAGGGTCATTAACTGAATGTCCATGTTGGTGTAAGGCAGTGTGAGACTATTGGATGCTGGGTTGAGATGCAGATCAAACCCCAAGGTCCACTAACTCCTGTAAGGCTCAGATTTCACCTCCGAATGCATTCTTGACTCTGATGCTGGGGCCCCAGGCAAGTCATTACACTGCTCAATTATTACTTTGCCTGTGCAGCATGAGTGCCTATGCTGATAAATGTGCCAGCAAGGGAAGGAACCATCTCTTAACTATGGTTGTACAACAGCTAGCACAATTGAGCTTACTCTTCCTATCAGCAGAAACTAAATATATTTAGTCTTTTTGCAGGGGCCTTTGAAGACGGCCATCCCCATACTTTCATTTTATTTTCTAGGCCCCTAGCTTATTATGAACAGAAGGACAAGGTTCCACAGTCTCTCCACAATAACCTCCATCCACTCCTCACCAAAGAGGACTTTTCCTCAGGAGATGCACACACTTTCCACTGTACCAGCACTCTCCCAGCTGCCGAGCTCTTTTGTGGACAAAAGAGATGGTAAAAGACACAAATGTGTAAGCACATCCAAGGAGACACTTTTCCAAAACAGCAAATGGAGACATGGCAGCAACCGTGTTAATAAATCATGATTAAATGCCATCATCTTTAGTCACCACGTAGTTCAACACATTTTATTTTCATTCGTTGTGTTTTCTACTTCTTTGTGTTGTTCTCGTGGCCAGTGTGTGAGCTGCTTGTGTCAATGACAGCTGGGCTGATCCTGGAAGATGCTCAGGGAAGCTGCTGAGGTGCTGGGTGCCTCTAGTTTCCATCAACATCGCATGGGAACTGAGCAAGCTGAGCATGCTATAGGATGAGGCCCAAAAAGCATTTTGAAAATAGATGTTTCTCCTCTGGCATCCAGCAGGGATGACATGCAATCAGCTAGCACACTGATAATTATTTTTCCATTACTCTGAGAGCAGTGTCATCCTTCTTTATTTTCCTCTAATTGCCTTGACAGTATTTCCTAATCTGATCAGAATGAAGCAGATTTTAAAAATATATGTTTTTCCTTCTACTGTTAATTGTTGACAAGCCTTAAGCAGTTTTGTTATGCAAAAAAAGGCTGCTTGCTCTGGAACATTTCAAAATGTGAGAAACACAATTTTTGCCAATTGCTGTGTTCTGATTCCTGTGCACATGAATGATAACTACAAAATTAAAGTCTTCTACTGAAACTAAGGTACTAGTGTCTACTTCAGGGCTGTGCTTGCAACTTCATGGGTAATCAGAAATTATCTCAACTTCCCCCCTATCTCCACAGGTTGACCAAGCAAAACTGAAAACGATTTTCTTTCTCTCAGTACTTCTGTCTTACCTACTTATCTTAGCACATCTTCAGGGATGGAATGCTTGCACTGTGTGCACAAACAATGCAGCATCACACACTACACCATGTTCTGACTCACCTGATAGCCTCTAGCTCATACGGTAGTATAAAGAGTAAGAATTATTTGCTGTATCTAAATGGCATTTGAAAACTGATCCTGCTATAACTCTGCTGAAAACATTTACTGCCTCTGCATTAGAATTAGTTAGCTCATCATCAGTCACAGTGTTCTTGAATTTTTCACCCCAAACTACATTATATAGTGATTTCTGATTGCTGTCTGCTATGAAGGCTGCTGCATTAGCCTCGGCATAAAGAGAACAAATAAGCTTCAGTCCGTGTACCAAAAAACACATTCCACATGGATTCCCCTTTTAAACATGGGAGGTGGAGATCCACTGAGGTCAAAAAAACAGCTACAAAGTCGCACAGAATCAGAAGCAAATAATGATTGCTTTGGTCTGAGCTGAGCAGCATAACATTGCCTCTTTGCTTTAAAATTCTTAATTCTCATTCCTGCACACAGCAGTTTGATTTTAGCATAGTTTTAAGCTTCAACGATGGTACTCTTTTACATTTCCATAAACTTTATCTCAAGATATGATTTCTAAACAAGCAAATTATTTTCTCTTTGAAAATGTCACCTTTATTTCAGCATTTTTAAGCAAAAGCAAAAGGTCAAGGAAGGAAAAACTTATTTGCAGATTCAGGCTACATTCGGTGGGTAGTTACAGTTAACAAAACCCAGCATTTTTTCATCAGATAAACTATTCAACCAAAGCACTATGCATATATCTGCTGTGAATACTTTAATTTGCTGCTTCTTTATTGGGTTTTGGAAGGAGTTATTGAGTTTCCTTATTGATTTTTAGTGAGTGAAACAGTAGTTTTCATTGGGATCTTGACTGAGCTAATTGATAAGCTCTTGGTAATAAACAATAGCAGTGGCAAAAAGGTAAATGAAATGCAATCTATGCAAGTCAGAGAAAAAAAAAACCACCTTCAGAAACTAGCAAAATGGTATCATTATAGCTACAAAGCAAGTGTTGCTGCAGAAACACTTGAGAGCTGCTTGGAGTAATGAGTGCTACTGGAAATGTAATGACTACATACTGAGTAATTAACATGTTACTTAAATTACTGATACGTCTAAGGACACGTTTATTTTAGCTTACTGAGTAAGATTAAGTAAAATAAAGTATTCTATGATTTACTCAGTATGGAGTTTTTATATCCTACAGCTTTATTATAACTTAAAATTGAAGATGTGATTGCAGACATGTACTCCGGATGCACAGTTAAGTCAGTAGGGTACAACTTAAAAACCATACCAAAGACCACAGCCTGATGTCTTATTGCAAACTACTAATAACTATTGACCCACTGTTCAAACAGCTTGTGAATGGCATAATACAGTATAAGTCACAGTATTTCATCGGTCTAATGCCTTCTAAGTCATGCCTGATGCAATCTTTATCAATTCACTCAACAAGCAAAAAAAAAAAGCCATGATTTAAAGGGAAAATAGTCACTTTGCCCAGATAATACATACAGAATGTAGCTGTTCAACTGAAAGAGAGCGCTTGCTTCCCTCACTTCTCAATACACATGTAGTTTTAGACATTATTAGTGGCTATTATGAAATCTGCTACAGGTGACTGTTCAAAACCTTAATTCATAAGGTCAAGGAGGACACGCTGATGCAGTTAGTGTGGAGCACGCGGGGCAAATACAGAGTTCATTCCTTCCACACTGTTGGATAATAAGGTTTAATTGTGCAAAAGATGTAGGCAAAGGCTTGAAAAAAAACCCTTCAGAAAAGCTTTTTTCACTGAAGACAGTTTCTTTTTTATGGAAAGTTGAGCACTGACAATTGCAAGTGCCACTAACACTTAATTGGAACTACTGCTGTGGCTCCTTATGGGTATTTTTGTGCCAGATCTTCTCTCCTTCCAAGCTGGCAGCTCCTGAGCAGACCACACTTCCCATGAGATGCTGAAAAGTTCCCCCTCCCCAAGCTGCTGTGGCCTCAGAGCCCTGCCTGAGACATGGTCCAGAGGGGAAGCTCTGTCCCTGAGAGGGAGGGAGAGGCTGGCTCACTGCCACCCTCCACAAGAGTTACAGAAAAATACCACGATCTGCCTCTCACCTGACCTCTGTCCCTTTGCAACAAGGCTTGCCTTGGACCCAAACTGACATTTTCTCCCCTTTCCAGACTTTCAATTTTGCTGCTGCTTCTGCTTTCCTGAGCTCAATTAATATTCAAACGGATGCTGCTCCTGAAACTTTGAACACATTTCAGACTCACCTTAAATGAGACTGCAAAAGGAGATGGCAGAGGAACACAAAGGCAATGTGCTTGATGGAAAAATCCTCTGCCCATCCCATTAATTATACTAAGCAAGGCATTGGAAGCAGCTCCTCTGAAGTCTGCTAGCCTATTTGTTTGTATGGAAACTACTCTTAATTTATCAAGTCAGGTTACAAAATAAAAAGAAAATATATGCAAAAATGGCTGGCAACCTAGTTCCTGAGCACAGCACACAATGACATCTTCACACTTTCCATGGACAGAGGCAGCCAGTGGATTGCAGAGTACGCTGAAACCACCCAAACCACCACATGGATCCAGGAAGTCCATGGAAATTGAGACAAGGTGCTTTGAAATTGTAAATTCCTCTTAATACCTGCCAGGCACATGGCTAGGGCGGCCCCCATGTTTGTCACCTGATTTGACACAAGAGAGGCTGGAAGTGTGAAAAGTGGAAAAAGAAGCTACTATTGCTTGCTAACAACAAGATGAAGAGGAGAAAAAAAGAATACAAATGAAGACGGTTGCAATGGGACTTGGCACTACAAGTGCCATAGTGGGTTAGCAACCATATTCCTTTGAGCCTTTTTTTCTTTCATTTACTGAACAAGAGTCGAGGCTCTTCAGTCAAAAGTGATAAATGCCTTTACTCTGGCTCTTTCTCACAGCCTGTGTTATTATACACCTGCACGGTTCAGGTGGAGCACTGCTTCCTGACAGCGAATGAAAGATGGCTCCGTTTGCCCATATTTCAGAGGCAGCTGGAATCACTGCTCTCATCTCATGGAGAGAAGAGGTATTTCAGCCTCGCTGAGACACATCAACAGCAACTCACCCTTATCCCAAACTGTGTCTCTGCCCAGCTGTACATACATAACACAGGCTCCTGATCTGGACGGGTTCCCAAGAATTATACTTATTCCCTTCCCTGAGAAAGAAGACACACAAGAAACTTCTGCTTTCCTACATAGCCTTCCGCAGGGCTCAGCATGCCCCAACCTCTGCAGAGTACTTGCTCAAGGAGTCCCTGGGGTGGCAGTACCTGGGATTAAGGAGTGGGTCGATGTTTTGGTTTTACAAACAATGAAGGTTTCACACACAGATGAAGCAGGATTAGGCAAGACTACAGGCAGAGCTGGCTTTTAGAGCAGCTGTTCGGCTACTTTTATTCTAGGTGAGACAGGTTTTTTAATATATTCCTAGTGTGATTTGTTAACTTGCAGGGAGAAGGAAAATCAGACAAATGTAACTATGGCAATAAGATCGTTACTAGTGCGGAAGATCTAGCCTTTCCCAATGCTTCAGCAGCCTTCGTGCATGATGCCAATTAGATAAATTCTTTGTGATTCCTTCAAACTTCTACAGCATTGAATGCAGAGGCTCAGCCTCTAATGAACAAGGTTCACTTAAAATTATGTGACATAACCATTGTTGTAAAGTATGTTAAACAAATTTGGCAATTATTTTCCCATGCTGCATATTCTTTTCCATTTCACCACCATCGTCGAGGACTTTCAGCTTGTTACTGAAGGCTGAAACACATGCCTATGTTGTAGTGGATCAGAGCATGGTCTGCAGCTTACCCTGTGCATATCTCTTCATGATGCTACATGAAAATATAGCTTCCAAAGAGTACCAAGGCATTCAGAAATCTGGTCCCTTTGAGCGCAGAGCTCTTTAAATAATTATCTTTGGCATAGGTGCTATAGATGTCTGAAAATTAGGCATACAAGGTGATTAACTAGGTGGGTATTTGTAATTCCCATGGTCATATCTGCTCATTCAAACTTGCAAAGTCTGGGTGCTCATTCAATTTTTCTATCATGAATGACTTCAGTGATATTCTTTTGACTGTTCCTTAGTATGAAATAAAAAACATCTGCAAAAATCTGTGAGAGCTTATAGCTAACATTGGCTAGCTAATTATCAGCAGAACTGTTTCCATTGGAAACAGCTAATAGCCAGAATTGAAAGACTTTGTGGACTATATCCCTTTTGATAAAGGATGATCATTTGCTCTTTCCCTGTCTGTCTGGGGTACCTTACCACACCCTCAGCAGCCCTCCTGTGAACTACTGGATTTCCCAGTTTTCCAGTACATAGAGGATTTTCAAGGACCACAGATGATGAGCTCTGGTGTTGCTCATCCAATTCATCTGCTGGCCATGAGAAAGCTAGCATCCCAAGCCCCTTGGTTTCTCATAAACTATTCAAGGCCCCAGACCCAACACTGATGTTCTCTAACCTCTCCTCCATTTTCTAGCTCAAGGAAGCTTTATGCAACCTCTGCTCAGTGCCCAATTATTCATTTCCTCCAAAGCTTTACAGATAAAGTAAGACAGAGGTGAAAGAGAGGGAGGTCTCCATTGCCCCTGAAGCATCCAACTCTTACAGTCTTTTTTGCATATCAGCTTCCTCCCACAATTTTAGCCAACCATCACTTGTTTTTTTAATTCTGGCCCAAGCTGCTTTGCCACCTGGCTCTGTGCTGTTAAGTAGTAAGTTTCAACTGTGAGCTATGCAACATTTTTTTTCTCAAAATACCCTGAGACTACTCAGAAAGCTAAATAACCGAGGCTTACAAAATGCTTTGATGCTAATCATTAGATGAAAGATGCCTTAGGAACAGAAATATCATACAATAAATCAGAAACAACCTTTTAAAGATGTTTGTTTGTTTTTAAAAGGACGTCTCCTGAGTCCCTGCAGACAGAATGCGTGCATGGGGAAGACACTCTGAATGGGGCTATCACTGGGGGGGGGCTATCAGTCCCTATCACTGCACTGAGGAGACAACAGCACTGTAATGGCAGCTTAAAAAGTTATGAACAGAAGAGGCGACAACCCCAAAAGCAGATATAAACCAACATCTTATTTGTAAAGCCACTGCATTCACTGTTTAACTCTGCTGAAAGAAGAGGACAGAATTCAACAGGAAACATTTTTTGAGCAAAAGTGGACTAGGAGAATGAAGGGGATATGATTTTATTACAGAACAGAAATCTAGCTCTCATCAGGCTTGACTATATTACTGTGCCATCTGAGTCAGTAGAATTACTGTGCTGGAGTCAAGAGTAAAAAGTGAGAGGAACTTGCAAACATCCTGTTATTAAAAAAAAAAAAAAAAAAAAGAAAAGCTGTATTTACTGCAAATCTCCTTGAAACAGCTTCATTATGTGCTTTGCACTGCCAGTTTCAACACTTGTTCTTATTTACTGTCAGCTACATTCCCCTTTTAAAGCAGATTATTATTCTTACTGATCAACAGTTCTTATTCTGCAGAAGTTCCCTGATGCAGGCAGACTTATTAGGGTTTTTTCTTGTAAAGGTTATCTTCTTGTAACCATTCAACAAGCAGCTGTTCATAATCCTAAAGCTTAACAAATACATTCATTTTAAACCAGAGTTGGAGCTATAAATTTTCTACAGTATTTCCTACAGCTAAAGGAACTCAGTAAACAACAAAAAGAAAACATTAACGATGTTTCATGACTTCTTTATTTTCTTGTCACACATGCTGCCTTAATGTATGGAGATAAACAATTGCCTACTTTTCAGATTTCATTTTGAACACAAAAATCACTGCAGGGCACACAATAAAAGTTGATATTTGGCTTATACTCCACAATCAATAGTTAATCCTCATCTGAAGATTTAACACAAGGTGCCCCGCTTAACCTTTTGTCAGCTGTTTCTCTCTCCTTTTTGCGTGCTGTTTGATTTCAGTTAGCTGTGACAATATATCACCTCTGAGCAGGACATCTTTTGTTAAATTAAGCATCGTTTTGTCTTGTGATCTTAATCAGGAACCACTCAAGGAGGAGTCTCTGCTATTGCAACCGGGCACCAAGTCCTCCTCTCCCAAGTACAATCTTCTCTGGCCAAGGCTTTCTTTAGAGTCATCCCCAAAATTTTAGAAGGCAAGATCAAATTATAAGTTTGATGTGTCTGATATTTTGATTAAATAAGTGCTAGGCATGTTCTACCTTCTTCCATTCCCCAAATTAGTATTTCTGTGGTCCTGAAAAATTACTCTTCTATGGTCCATGAAGTGCCTGTGTGAGACTCCCTACAAAGCAGAGAGATTTTGTTGCTGTAATGCGACCACTTATTTTAATGAGGTCCTTGGACATGTCCTTCTAACAGGGCCTGCTGAAGATGCACACCTTGGATGGAAGTGTTAGCCAGCCCTAATGAAAGCTCCCAGTGTTTTCTTTAGACCCACTGTCATCCTTCTTGCTCAGATCTGGTGCAGTTCAAGTAGTTTTGCAAAGCAGACAACCAGCAAGACAGACATATCCAAGCCACTACAACTGTTCTCTTCATCCTCTATAATCACGCAAAACTACAGTGTATTTCTGTCAAAGCATTCAGAGACACTCCCAATCTGAAATCCACCAAGTCCATGCTAAAGATTCCTCTAAAAATGCTGTAATTAACTAAGTACTTGACTTAGTAAGCCTTGCAAGAGATGACAAGGAGCAGCAAAGGGCTATTCACACAGCCTGCATTAAGTAGTTATCTTCAGATGCTTAAGCCAGGTCTCTGCAGGCTTTCCTAACATCAAAGGAGAAAAGCTTAGATAGAATGACAGTGCCACGACTGTGGCAAGATTGAGCAACACTTCATCTTATGTCTGTAGATTCAAATGCTATAGCAGGTGACCAAGAAAAACAGCAAAGGAGCAAAAGAAGTCGAAAATCGATGTTGCCTCACATACAATCATTAAAACTCCACAGACCAAATTGCAACATATCAAAATCACATCAAGCGTGTTGAAAGCTGTTACAGCAGTAAAAGTTTCCAATTAAGAAACACACTTTGATTTGGGAATATATATTCATTTTACAATTGATTTTCCCCTTTCTGGTTAAAATAAGATAAAAAAGTCAGGTTTTATCTAACTACTACACAAGAAAGTGAATGCTGCTTCTGCTGCTACATAACCCCCATGATCTGTACCTAATAATTCTCTGTGAATTCCCGTAAAGCAGTGCTTCAAAATACTGCAATCTCCACAAAAAGATTGTCACGCTACGGACATGTAGTGTTGCTATGAACACGCGGTGTTGGCTTTTTATGCATATTTCCCTGCTTGCACAAGCAAAACAACAAAAAAACCTCCAGAATAAAGAGGCTTACCCACCACTGAAAAGTGTCTGATAAGCTATAAGAGAATGTGAGATGCATATGTTATATGCTTATCTACTTGTCAAGTCATTCTCTTTTCCATGTTCCTTACAGATCAGCAGGGCAAGACCAATTTCCTTGTAAAACAAGTATTTTAGGTTTACTGTATCCTTAATGACCAGGGCATCTATGGGAACATGCAATGGTGAGATTCTAAGTCAGTGCCCTTTTTGAGGCAGCAAAGGACCCTCCCTCAGCAAATTCTCCTGAACGTAAAGAGCCTGGTTACTTAATGGCACATTTAAGATTAAGTGTACACACGTTTAAGATGTGTGCACAGGCACGTGTAGGGGATCTCCAGGGCTGTGACGCTTCTTTGAGAGGTGTCTCAAAGCTTTCCTGAGAGGTGTCTCCTCCCAAGATCAATACTTGGCCTTGTTATATCACAATTCCTCACTGCACCTGATTGTGAACACAGACACATGCAAGTATGATTGCTCCTTGTGTCTTTTTGGTTATTTTTACTAAACGCTGTAGAAAGTTCACCTGCATTTCATGAGTGGAATAGAAAACACTGAACAGCTCTGCTCCTGAAAGCGACTTTGTTCTTGGGCAAGTACTGTCTTGAAGATGTCATCATTCAAAGATGCATTCAGTATCCAATTTAAGGGTGAAAGTGGCAGAAATAGGGGAATGGTTTTGTTACATGGGCTTTGCTTAACCCTTTTGCGCATCTCCCTTCTCCAGAGTGCACTATGTGCAATTGCCCGGCAAGAGGAAAGGCTTTGTACACTTTTGGTGCCACTTTCTTCTTTTCCAGAGTGAATAGCTTAGCAGTAGACCACACGTTTCTTTTAGTTAGCCTCAGTCTTAAGTAATTCATTTCTTTTTTTGTGTGTATGGTCTTATTCTTGGCAGTGGAGATTAAATCTCCCTTCTGACAGAGCCACACCGTGGAACCTTGGGCATATCTGGTGATTTTGGCACCAGTTTATAGAGTGAGGGATGGCCATTTCCTGGTCTCTGTCTATCATGAGGGTACACATCTTAGGGAGAAAGGCTGTCTTTAGTTATTAACGAACTCAGTGCTTCACGCACTGAGAAACTACTCTCATTTGAGATTGTAAATATTATTATAAACAGCTGAGGCAGGAAAACCCTCTGTGCAAAGAATTGGTTAAAAGATTCCAAGTGCTATGTGGTTTTTTTGTTCTTCAGTATTAAGCCTTTGACAGGAACAAGATGGTATTTCTGCCTGGAATAGTCTTCTGCCTTGAGTTCAAAATGACAAAGCATTAATGTATGCAAATATACAGCCTACGCTTGTTCATTAGGAGATGGAGAAGTAGAGGAGAGTATGTAGGCTAAATGTCACTGAGACATATGAAACTCTTTGTGGCTATATAAAACTCTTCACCATACTAGAAATAGGAACATATGAAGTATAAAAAGGAGACAATATGCAACTGTTCCACTCCTAAAGAGACCATAAACTTCTGTGATGAGACCGCTATTGAAAATTACAATGTATTAAGAACTAAAATTGCCTGGAATATTTCCTTGTTTTGCATAAACTCTTTACTCAGAAGTTTGTTCTACTTGGATGTGTTTGCTGCACTTCATAATGCCTTGACCTAGTCTTTCCCATTCTTCCTCTGTTCAAGTTTCCTCACTTCTTGTAACACTAACAGCAGTGGGGATGTTGCTACAAAGCAGAGACAGCGCAGCCTGAAGGATTAAGAAAGTACAGGAATAAGTGAATCCAAGTCTGGGGTTACCACTTCTTCCATACCACAACCCTGGGTTTTTCTTTTTTTCGCAGCAGGTTTCTGTTGAAGAAACTGGATTTGGCTTTCCCCGCATCAGACTAGCTCATAATTTCCTACTCTGACTAGCACCTTATGTAATGGTTTTCCAAGTTCACGGCCACATGCAATAAATACAAAAAAAAATGAAAGCTGAACAAAGAGTCACCAATTCTGCTAACTGCCAAATGGGGGTGAAGAATTAAATGTCAGCCACATGATTAAAATTCATCAAAGACATGTTTTTGAGGCTACCCAAATTGCCATAGTGATTAAGTCATGTTCAGAAGGCAGGACTAGGCAGAGGGAAATCAAGTTGTTTAACATTAAAACTCTAAATTTAGAATGCATTTAAATGATATGAACTAGCTCAAAAAGTTTCAGTACTGCTGTTGTATCATTTCACAATGGGAAAACAGTAAAGAATCTAATTTTCAGCTGACCTTACATATGGTCATACTAACTTTCACTGCCCTACTTCCAGGCCTTCATCTTTATGGAAAGATGACAGAGGCAGCACAGTTCACTGCCACAACCTGCTGCTGCAAGCTGTTTTATTTTTCATCAAAAATCTGTTTCATGCATTTGGATCACTCACTTTGCTGAAAACGTGGGACAAGTCCTGCACTGTTTGAACAGAACAGCTTAATTTTTTATTTTGAGTATCGCCCTAATTTTATTCTTTTCAAAAACATTTGATCAAAACCAAAACAAAAACTCTGCCAGATCTAACACTAATTTTGATGAAAAATTAATTTCAGGATTCTTTTTGTTATCCCATTTGAAATAAAAATAATTTCTGACTACAAAAACAGCTTGCATAGTAGAAAAATATACATGAAATGTCTTCCTAATATAAGCAGAGAAAAAAAACAACAAAGCAAGAATATATTCAGCTTAGTATCTTTTACCAAAATACATTATTAGTGTCTCATGCAGCTAGTTCTTCAGTCAATGAGTATTTCTGGATTTAGAGCTGGTTTGAAGCTTTGTTCCAGGGTCACACTTTAAGAGTTATAATTCAGGATGGTAGTGCAACTTGGATACAGTATTTGACCTTCCTCATAAAGTTTTACCTCCTTCCCTCAAGAGATAAAGGAGTAAGGTGGAGGGAAATTACATATATATACACATACATATATATTATTAATAGTTTTTTAGTCCTCTCATGATTGAGGAAAAAAGCAACCCTGCTTTCTAAAGCATGAAGTCCAGAAAATATGAAACCCTCCAAAACAGGAATGAAAAAATAAGGGTCTTCTCTTACATACCTCGTATCTATATCTTGAGGAAGCTGACATACATCTGTATGTCTGGTGCTATACCTTTTTTTTTCTCTAGTGAAAAAACAAAATCACAGACAAGATATATTTCTGCAGTTTTGTCTTATTAATTCACAGAGCCACAAGATGGAGCTGAGGTTATGCTTTTAACAAGGGGGAGCGCAATTAATTTCTGGAAGGATTTCAGTGAACAATATGTACGCGTATAACAAACAGACAAATATGCATAGACACACTGCACTCTGTATAAATTAGGTATGTTTGAAGCTTAAACAAACGATTTGAACAAGTCATAGCAACTAGTAAATGAGGTTCAGAAGTCTCTCTTCTGCATCCTTTCCTGGCCTCTAATAAAAGGTTAGATTTTCTTGCCTGTGGCTCCTCTATGAGACACTAACACTTAAATACTTGTAGGAGTGCAGGTCCCTTTGATACCTCTGCTTCTTTTCCACATATAATTGAAATTGGCCAGCAACTTCAAAAACTATTAGACTAAACAGACAAATCTACATGCCCAGACAGCAGAATTATTTAAGCCCCACTACCTGCCTTCGCAACCAAGATGCAAAATACCTAAGAGACTTAGGCACCAAAAACTGGGCTTACGCTCCACTATACTTCACATATGGGAAAACACAAGCCTTTTCCCAGATATATACACCCACATACATATATATACATACAGGGAGTCAGTACTGCTGAAGATACAGTTAAAGCATCCATGCTAGTCTAAGGAAACTGTACCACATCATGCCTACATTCACACAGTGTGCCAAAAGACTCAGACTAAATGACTAGGGCAACCAGTGATTCAAATCAAAAGGTGTATATATGTCAAGTCCATTTAAAATGACTTACTAATATTTTCTCCCACTGTTTTAATGAAGTTCATATAATCTTGGAATGGCTTGGGTTGGAATGGGCCTTTAAAGATTATCTAGTCCAACCTTTAAGTTGGTTTGAATCCCTGGAATTTAAGGTTGTTAGAACTCAAACATGTCAAACTTACTATATACACAGGTGTTGTTAATGCCTGTTATAAGATATATGGCCTTAATTAGTACTACAGTAGACCCTGGAAAACTTAAAGGACATTTACTACTCCTTTATGCTTCACAGTTCACTTAGGAAAAGCCAATTCTTTTCTGAAGGGATTTCACTCCAACCAGAAAAGATTCAGGGCAGGAGGAAGACACTGCAGCCTGTATTATGGAGTGACTCTACCACAGCCAAAAGTAAAGCATCTGGAGAGGATGGTCCAAAAAATGATGAACATTTGGTTTCCAGCTCACCTCATCCTATGGTCCAGTTCAATCCTTGAACCTTCAAAACTCATTTAGTGCAATAATAATTATACTTTACCGGGACTGAAAATTTTGCCCAGATGTCCTGGAGCCTACTTGCATTGCTCCAGATGGCCCAAACTCCAGGAGATTTCAAGCATTGAGCCACACAGGTTTCAACACCCACATCCCTCCTTCCAGTCACCTTCAAGAATTCTCTTTGCTGATCTTCTTCATATCCTATGATTCCTCTACATTAACTAAGTTTTTTTTCTTAACCTCTTTGCCTGCAAAATCTTTCCTGATCATTTACACAGATTTCCACATCCAGCCAGACCTGTTCCCTCCCACAGTTGGTGCTGGGGTGACAACACAAGTGCTGCTGATTGCAAAGGAGGGCCAGAACTGTGGCCTGTGACTGGAAAAACATAAAACAGCCAGCAGGGAACAGCATCCTCTGGGAAATCGTTCTTTCATTAGGCAAGAAGGTCATGCCCTTATTAGCTTCCAAAGCTGATGTGCAATTCCCTTTCTGGGCTGGAGGCTCACGCCTATGTAGCTGTGGCCTTTTGCTGCACTGCAGAACCTGCTATTGAAGCAAGTCCTTCCTCTGTACTAGCGTATTGATGCTCCACATAAAAGGTATATAAGAATGTGTATCCAGGAGAAAATATCTTTTTTTTTTTTTTTAAAGCTATTTCCTTTCCGTAACCACCCCTGTAGATAAGCTTTGTCTTTTCCTGATGTGGGAAAGAATTGTTGGTGAAAGACACTTTTCCAGATTGCATGATCAGAAGCTGCTTTTTACTGGCAGGTATCTGAGCTGATGAGATAGAAGAGTCTTTTCCCCCTACTTTATTTCCACAGCCCAACGCTTGATTACCATGGAGTACAAAGTGCTTTCCTACACCATCCCATGCAGTCTGTTAAATACTGCAGCTGGGGCAAGAGGTGTCTACCGTGCAACCTTCTGACATTTGCTATGAAAAGGAAAATGCCTCCACTGCAGAAATAGGTTTAATTGTGTCCCCGTGCCCCAGAAGTTACACCACAGCATCTATTTCCTCTGCAGTTGTGACAGCTTGTGAGAAGAGAGGTCCTGCTGCCGGTGGGGTTCTGTCAAGTTAGGTGGCTATTCACTCCCAGCCTCAGGAGCAATGAAATTAGCAGCTAAGACAGAGGTTGCATTCCTAGACATCTCATGACTTCTTTGTGAAATACCAGGATCAAGCTAATATTTCTAATGGCTTCACCAAATCCACAAACCTACACTCTTATGGCTTGGCTCTAAATTAAGGATGGAAGACCCTATGCAGCAATGCCATGGGTCTTTGGGAACAACATAGCTCTCTGAGAGTTAAAGAGGCACTCTAGTCTCAACAGGGGGTTCTAAGAGATGACTGTTCTTTTTCTCAACACCTTGAGCGTGAGATAGATGAGAATTGTAGAGCTGTAGACTCATCACTTTGTCTACTTCATATGAGATTTTATCATTAATTGTACAAAGCAGACAATTTCCCCAGCTTTATAGTTGCTTTAACATGAAGAGTCTCCTGTATACCATACCTAACCATCATTCAGTAAACCATAACATCACTGGTGCATACTCCGTTTGTATGAAGAGGCAAAGTAGTAGACAAGAAATCGAGGAAAAGAGTCAGGATATAGGGTAACATGTCAGCGCATGTATTCAAAAGCCATTCAAAAGCCAGCAACGCTGATGTTGGGTCCAGCCCTGGATCCATGAGAAACATAGAATTGGGCTAGAAGTTTCAGAGCTAGCTGAACTTTCAAGCCCCATCAGCAATCTTCAGATATGCTAAACCCCAGATAGGACTAAAAAGCTTTTAATCAGTTTCCCATCGAAACAGTTCCCATCCTGATGGATGCATAAACCCTAACAGAACAGAGAGTTTGAGGTCACTGGAATCCAATTCTACATTCAAACAGTTTCCTTGGTAACCAAAAGTCAAAGCAGCCTTCAAACAGTGCAAACACACAAACCTTTCATTCCTTACAACTTCTCAATTAAATAGAGACAAACATACATATACATTATGAAGCAGTAAAAGCTTTTAAAAGTGCCCAACCCAGCATTACAAGCTCTAACTGTCATATATCTCACTTAGATAATGACACCGCTGGCAAAGTTTCAAGGATAACCGTATGACATAGTGAAAAAAGAAGAGGAATAACACAATATATTTTTAGACTGCATTTAGAGATCACAAGATCTCTGTTCATGAGTCCATGCCACAAGCATCCAGTCTGGACATACTGAGGAGGATAGAAGGCCACTTTTTACCTCTGCTGCTGTTGTGAAATCCAAGCTCCACTGCCTTTAGACAGACACTGGGCATGACTCTAGAGCATCCTGGTTGTGCAGTCACAGCACCCGGATCCCCAAAGGCAGTTGGTGGCACATGCTAAGCTTTGAGGTGGAGCCTGTGCAGCAGCAGTGGGTGAGGCAGAGCTCAGTTCCCTCCTTGTAGCAGGGCACAAACCAGCTGGATACTGCTTGAGGGTGGAAGCATAAAGTAGCAGTGCTACCTGCTACCACTGGACTAAAGGTTTATTCCTCAATTTTGCAATGCCCAGGGAACGATGGCCAAAAAACTGCTGTGGCAACACAAGAAGTTGCCTTGGAAGTAGCATTTGGGCTGGGAAACCTGTGACTCCAGGAGCAGAAAAAGCAGTTATGGCTGGTGACAAAGCTTGAAATGATGATAAGTGAACCTCCCTGATGCCTGAGGAGTTACACCTTCTTCCACTGGGGAGAGGCTGAACAAGCGTTGCATTACCACTGTTACTTTATGTTGCCAAAAAGGCACTATGAAATTGAGCCCTTTATGAGGCATACAATACAGGTATACCCTGCGTGAGGTGTACAATTTTGTGCACTGTGTCCTGTCACTGCGGAAGATGAGACTTTGTGCTATGCAGATATGTTTTCTCCAGGTGCGTACTCTCACATACCAAGCCCAGTGAATAAATTGGCTGCAAATATGGATACTCATCCATGTAATAAATAGAGGCGAATTGTTAGCGATGAGACTGAAAATATTCAGCCTCAGGCAGAGAGCAACAGCTCAGCCCAATATTTAAAGTTTATCATTAATAAACTGAGAAGGATTAGTATTTTATAAGGACCAGTAGCATACATGTTTTAAGAATAAGGCTCACTGCCACAATTAAAAGGCATTTGCCTGATTCTATGAAGATCTCTAGTCCTCTGTGGGTATGCATATGCATGTATATTCTTATTTTTATGGAAGATCACTCATCTTTCTATTCCTAAGGATTCCAGGGCTTTGTGTACATTCTTCTTACATTAGGAATCTGCAATAATGTTACCAATGAAATTGTCTATGAATAATACATTACTGCATCACATAAAATAGTCAATGATTTCTTGAGGGATAATGAAAACTACTAGTATTACCGGGTGTTCAGACCAGGCAGTACATTGCTAACTAATTTATTTTAGTCTTTGTTAAATAAAACATACCACTCATTCATCTCTAGTATCATGTATCATACAGCACCAGAGCAAATGGGAAGGTGATCTGAGAACCACAAATGGCATCGATAGTCCACAGCTCAGCTCTGTTGCAGCAAAATTACAACGGGATGCTGAGGACACATTGGTATTCCACACTGGAAAGCAGGAGCCACTGCTCAGCTTTCAGCCTGATACTCATAAAACCTGAGTTTCGTGAGCAATGCAGGGTCTAAGGCAGCCACCGTCATGCCCATTAGTCAAGAGAAACAAGTGAACATGCCTCATCAGCCAGATCTTTGCAGATAGTGGAGGTATTTTCAAACAGCCCAAGAGGAAAGAGAGGTAGAGGAAAGTGGTGGAAGTCAGCTGGTGTATCCTACCCCATGTTTTGCCAGGACTGCCTCAGGCACCTGCTAGGACAAGATGTGTCAGTGAATGACTGTATTTGACACCTCAAATATATAGATAACGTCCTGTTCAGTCTTTTTTTCGCTCCAGCACTTAATTCTTTAGCCTCCGCAAAGCCCACCTGGGGAAAAAAACCACTGTCTAGTGAGGGAATCAGGCCGGACAGTCAAATGGTGAATTATATTTCCAAAATACGTTTCTTGTTTTAAGTAATGACACTGCAAGGTTCAAGTAGAAGTGCTGAGTAGAAATCAAGAAAATAAAAACTTTGGTTTGGAGAGTTTATTGTCTTTCTAAAAGATAAAGACATACAGGAAAACCTGGTTTACTAAACAGGGTTAGCTTTCTGAAATACCTGCTTCTATTGCTTACTTTGCAAAATACTGCTTCTGAAAACAGCATTTTCATGTATACTCCATGTTCCAAGATTCATTAAAATTAATTAACGTTCTAGTCTTGACAGTGGATAGTCTCTACTGGGGCTTAGAGCTGTTACTGCCTTTCAGGTCCTGAAGCAATGATAGTATGTGTTGCACAGAAGAGCCCAGCCAGAACCCAATGATGCAGGAACTGTAGAAATACAGAACAAAATCCTTCTCCAGGCACTTAGTCCTGACCTGCGGATAGCACATCTGTACAGATAATAAACCTTCAATATTTGAATGCCAGATATCTGAAAATACGCAGACCTTCCCCCTATAATGCTTGAGAGATAAAATGTTACCAAACCAAATAATCCCTACTTAATCCTCAGGGAAAAACCGGCAATAATTACACATGTTCTTTACACACTATTTCATTTGCTTACAAAGTATCAGAGTGGTTTGTTATCAAATATATTACAGTGTAATGCATGTTACCGTATTTCAAAGATCTAGCTGACACCTTTTTTCTTCATTCACCAATAGTAGAGCTGGCTAGAGTGATTTGAAGGTAACCCCTTCTGAGAACCAAAGTAAGGTTTTCAGTGGTAATATTTTCATTTAAAATAATGTTTCCTCATGGCTCAAGGATTTGTGCAATTATAGCAAAGTGTTTTAAATGAAAAGAAATTATATGCTGATAAAAATCAGAGAAGATATCTTAGGTTTTCAGGTTTTGCTTTTTATTTTCTTTCTTTCCTTGCCCTTTCCTTTTTATCGTTACAGAAGTGGATTGAGATAAGAGATAAAAATTAAACACAAGAAATGACAATCTCTGGGAAAAAAAAAAAAAACAAATAAATTTGAGGAGGTTGAAAGCTTGTGGGTAAGAATTAAGGGACATGCAAAGGGGGGTGAAACTGGTGTGAGAATCTACTATAGACCACCAAACCAAGGAGATGGTGTTGATGAGGCCTTCTACAGACACCTGGAGATAGTGTCTAGAGCACACTCCTTGGTACTCGTGGGTGACTTCAATCACCCTGATATTTGTTGGGAAGCCTACATAGCTAGGTTTCAGTCAAAAAGGCTCTTGTAGTGCATGGATGAAAACTTCTTAATGCAGCTGGTGGAGGAACCAACGAGAAGAGGTGCGCTGCTGGACCTTGTATTAACAAATAAAGGAGTACTACTTGGGGACATTAAGGTTGGAAACAGCCTCAGTGACGGTGATCATGATATGGTGGAGTTTAGTATTTTACAAGGTAGAAGTAGGCCAATAAGTAGGATTACAACCCTGGACTTCCGCAGGGCTAACTTTGTACTCTTCAAAGATCTACTTGCAGGAATCCCTTGGGCTAAGACTCTGGAGGGTAAAGGAGCCCAAGAAAGTTGGTCAGTTTTTAAATACCACTTCCTCCAAGCCCAGGATAGGTGCGTTCCCTTGAGTAAAAAAATTGGGTAGACGTGCTAGAAGATCTGTATGGATGAGCAAGGAGCTTCTGGAGGAAATCTCATGGAAGAAAGAAATTTACAGTTCGTAGAAGAAGAGACTTGTCACTTGGGAGAACTATAGGGAAGTTGTCAGGATATGTAGGAAGGCAACAAGAAAGCCCAAAGCCCTCTTAGAACTAAAACTGGCAAAGGAAGTGAAAGGGAACAAAAAGGGCTTCTTCAAATATATCAGTAGCAAAAGGAAGAACAGGGAAAGTGTGGAACCTCTGCTGAATGAGGTGGCAGCCCTGATAACCGAGGATGCAGAGAAGGCAGAGTTGCTGAATGCCTTCTTTGCTTCAGTCTTTAATCCTAAGACCAGCCCTTGTGAATTCCAGACCCTGGATGTAGGAGAGAAAGCCTGGAGGAGGGAAGACTCTCCACTAGTCAGTGAAGACTGGGTTAGGGAT
>JAVSBS010014710.1:8180-21486 GCA_033124195.1 Coracias cyanogaster | reverse complement strand
CCACCTGGGTGAGGGCAGAGCCACAGAGACACAGGTGGGCCAGGTTCTGCCTCTGGAACATGAAGCCAATAAGAAAAACAACATTCTGCTAGGTTTTGATTCATCCACAGGTCAGCTCCAACTTGGGGCCAACAGCTCAGGCCCCAGCACTTCAACGCAGCTGCCAGCATTAGGTGCTATTGCTGATGGCTGTTTGCAGCTGTGCTTGCAGCAGCTGTGTTGATGGGTTGTGTGAATCCGTCCCCCACGCTTGTCAAAGTCAGCTGTTGTAGCTTATGTGACCTTTGGTGGTCATTCAGGAAGCCATCTGTGCTTACCCTAAAAAAAGACTAGAAATGCTCAAAATGTTTGTTAGTGTCATCAGCCAAGTTTGGTAATAAACAGATGACGGGATCATAGAGATTGCAGACAAGTACGTCTGTGTTCATTCTGAAGGTTTTCAGAATCACATGAAGAAGTGATGTAGTACATTCAAGTCAGACAAACCTTCTTTTCCCTTGAGGAAGTGCTATTTAAATAGCAAGATATTGGGATGCTGACTTTTGTAGTCCACTGTTTGGGAATGCTTTTAATTGCTGTGTGAATTCGTGCTGACTGGGACCTTGCAGCGTGTTTGTGGGTTTTAACTTGAGAATCCTTCGTTTCTCGTTTGTACTGTTACTTCAAACGCTTTCAATCCTCGCAGATTTTGTGTTACCGTTACTCTGTTTTATTTATACATTTATTTTAATTTCGTGTACAGAACTGAAGATTATTTTCAAGGTGAAGAAGTGTTAGGAGCATAATATCTGGGTGTAGACTGCTTCTCTGTGTCACATGGGACTCTTGGAGTATTTACAGTTAAGGCTAAAGTGGAGACATTTCTACAGCTAATTGTTATGGATTAAATGGGATGCATCGTCAGGTCAATACTCTGACTCCCTTACCATGGTCTATTAAAAACTCTGGCACGGGGATCGTCCTCGTAGGGGTTTATGCCACACCAGCTGGTTGGCATTTAGGTTAAATTCACATTCTGTACACTTCTGTTGGGTGTAAACACTGAGTTTCTGAACAGGATTTTTGAAGAAGCTTAAAGTTCCTTGAGAAGGAACATCCTCTTCTTCAATCCCAGGCTTAAGGGGAATGAAACTGGTTCTTTGAGAGTGGTGAGAGTGTTAAAGAACTGGAAGTTACTGTGAAGGAAAGATGCTGGGCATCATCCATCAGAAATTACTTGGACCTACTGAAAAGGGGTTAAAATTTTTAAGGCAGTTGTCTCTGTGACAATTCAAGTGCTGACGTCAGTACCAGGACAGATATGGAAAATGTTTTTATATATATAATGATGTTGCTCTTCATAATATTACTTGTTGACTTTCTTAACTGATGTCTTTTGTTTAAATGAAAAAGTAATAACATAATTAATTGCTTGAGTCTATTACTTCCCTCCTTTCTACAGCATGAGACAGGCCACGGGCAAGCAGTAGCTGCACATTACAATGAACTTCAAGAGGTTGGGCTGGAAAAACGTAGCCAGTCTCGCATATTCTACCTCCGAAACTTTAATAATTGGACAAAGAGCGTCCTCATTGGTAAGCTTCTTTAATTGATCACTTAGATTACATTCCTTAGATTTACATTTAATAAAATGTAACTAATTTTTGTATCAAGATGTAACTTTAAAAAATACTTTCTGACGTTGATTACTGGTAAGTTTTTCAAGTACAATAAAATACCTATATTTCTTTTCATTTTGAATCTCTGTGATAGTATTTTGTATTGTTGGAGTGCCAAAGGTATGCCAAAGTTTTAAAGATCAACTGAAATCTAGAAAAAGTTCATACTGGAAACTGTTCTTCTTCATGAAATTTTTAAAGGGAATGGTACAGCTTTAAATCACATGTAGTTGAAATTACATCAAGAATCTACCTGCTTTTGTTAGATTCAGCTGTTGTTGTTATTTAAATCTATCTCAAGTAACTTCTTAGCCATTTTCCCAAAGCAGTCTGTCCTGAGGTCTCGACTAAGAAGATCTGCAGGAAACTTGAACACATAAATATTTTCTGTATTAGCCACAGTCACCGGTTGAAAAGATGAAAAACTAGAGGATGAAGTTCTTTAAGAATCAGCAGCTTTTGATAAAAGGCAAAGCCTGCTGTCCCACAAATTAATTCCCAAGTGAGGAAGCAAAGCCATCAGAAATCTGCAAACAAAAGAATTATCGGCGCAGCGCCACAGATTCATGAAGAGGGATCTGTGCCAGGAGATGCTGGCATGTTCGCCTTAACATGCTCCTTATTGGTGTGTTGTATCAGAGCAGTTAGAAGCAATATTTTGGTTTATATAAAGCAATTCCTGAAGTGTGTGCTGAAGCCTTTCCGTCATGATGAATTTCAGTAGTGTGACTTTACAGCAGTTGTATCAAAACATATCTCATGCCTCTTTGCTCTGAAGAAAAATTGCTAGTATGTTGATGAGTTGCGTGTAATATTGCCAGCGTCAGTCAGAGCAGAGATAACCTAGAGAGAGGAGATAGAAGAGAAAATGAAACTGGTAGGGTCAGAAGACAGCAAACAAGTAGCTCATGTTCCAGCAAAGCCTAGGAGAGCGAGTGGAAAACTTTATGCATTTTTGTAACGTGACCACAAGGAAATGTTGCGCCTGATGTATTTAACTGGCTTTTACTCCTCTGCAAAAGGCTTTTCCATGCTGTCCAGTAACATCTGCCTTCATTATGATGGTAATGAAAGGGAACTCTGTTTCCCCACTCACGCACAGGGCGGTTGTTCACCGATGTGCAGTTTTGCCTTTGTCTGCCAGGGAAGCAGTTCAGAGCTCCAGTCACATTACGTGCAAAGCACATTAAGCACAGAAAATATTCGTTATCTTCTCCATAGTTTTAAATGTTTGTGGTTCTTTTCATCATTAGTAGTTTCTAGAAAAAGGGACCTAAGACCATAATGTTAAGAAGACTTACAGGCAAAGTAACTTCTGAAATGTTTTAAAAATCTCAAACCATTTTGTCATTTATCCTTCTCTGCATAGTACAAGTGAATTACAGAGACTTGTGTACATGTTCTCTCTTTTTATTGTTTTAGGTGAATTTATAGACCGGGTACGACGGAAAAAGAATGATATAACTGTTCTGGATCTAGGATGTGGCAAAGGTGGAGACTTGCTGAAATGGAAAAAAGGCAGAATTAAAAAACTTGTCTGCACTGGTAAGAAGACACAATAACTTTACAGCAAAAGTACATCAGTGTTTATGGGAAAACCAAGCACATCTCCAGTCCTTTATTATCTCCTTTTTCTTGTTAGTAAGCCAAATAATGTCTTCTTTTGTCTTTTAACCTGAAGACATCAACTTGGTTGCCAGCATAAATATAAGAACTATTGATTTTCCATGTAATTAGCATTCAGTTAAACTCATAAATAAAAACTAGTATCACTTAAAGAAATACACAATTGCCACAATTGTCTTAGGCAAAATGTAGCACTGGGAAAAAGTATTGTACATTTTATGTCTTTTCTCCCACATCTAATCTCTTACAGTATTTTTAACTGCTCTGAAAACACACAGAGAAGAGTTGCATTTTAAAACCAGATAAGCCAACAACGTTGTGACAAAAAATGATCTTGGGTGTTACAGTCAACTGAAGATTTTCAGACTTAGGAAGTGGAAGAGCTGAAAGCTGATTAAAAAAAAAATCTTTTGCTTAAATAGTTTTGCTTAGATGTTGGGAGGGAGATACCATCATCCCTTTTCCCAAAAAGCATCTCATGGATGCTTCTCATCTCAGAGGAAGTGTTACTTAACTTAAAATTTGAATTGGATACCAAAATTTGATAAAATTCCTTTAGTGGTAATTATTCAATCATTATTTGGGCCACGACAATCCCCTGCAATGCCACAGACTTGGGGAAGAGTGGCTGGAAACTGCCCGGCAGAAAAGGACCTGGGGACACTGATTGACAAGTGGCTAAACATGAGCCAGCGTGTGCCCAGGTGGCCAAGGCGGCTACCAGCATCTTGGCTTGTGTCAGCACTAGTGTGGCCAGCAGGACTAGGGCAGGGATTGTCCCCCGGTACCCAGGCACCCTGTGGCCTGGGTCTGACGTCATGCCTCGAATCCTGGGGTCAGTTTTGGGCCCCTCACTACAATAAAGACATTGAGGGGCTGGAGTGTGTCCAGAGAAGGGGAATGAAGCTGGGGAAGGGTCAAGAGCACAAGCCTAGAAAACAGAGACTAGAGAGCAAGGAGCAGCTGAGGGTACTGGTGGCGTTTAGTCCAGAAAAAAAAAGAGGCTCAGGGGAGACCTCCTTGCTCTCAAGGAGGTTGGAGTGAGGTGAGGGTTGGTCTCTTCTCCCAAGTAACAAGTGATAGGACAAGAGGAAATGGCCTCAAGTTGTGCCAGGGGAGGTTTCAGTTAGACATGAGGAAAAATTTATTTCCTGAAAGGATTATCAAGGCCTGGCCCAGGCTGCTCAGGGAAGTAGTGGGGTCCCCATCCCTGGATATATTTAAAAGTCATATAGATGTGGTGCTGAGGGACATGGTTTAGCAGCGGACTTGGTAGAATTAGGTTAATGGTTGGACTTGATGTTCTTGAAGGTCTTTTCCAACCTAAACGATTCTATTATTTTGGGTATTCTACTTTTTACAGTTCATTCTTGCCTTTCTCAGCTGACAGTCTTCAACTACAGTTAATTAATTTACTTACAAAGTTCTTAAGTAAATTTATTGCACATTCTTAGTTAAAATTTGTGCAAACTGTTATTACTCTGTGAAACTGGATGCCTGAGAGAGGAACAGTCTTACAGAGAAAATAAAAAAAAATTCCCATAAGGCAATGCATCAGAAATAATTGCATTTCAACATCTTGTATATTTGTAAGAAGATGAAGATCTTTCAGTGCTTTTTGAGAAAACCTGGGAGCTGAACTGCTTTAGCTAATGATGCCAGACACATAATGCTGACAGCACTTGGTATCAATCACCTATTACCCATCACTTGAAATCTTGGAGGGTTGCTTTGTGTCTTTGAGGACGGGAGCTTTCTAAAATCCTGAGCTTCCAACTTTTGTGTTGAAGTAAAGACTGAAAATGACAGAGTTATAATCCAGAACACTTCTGCAAATTAAATTCCTTTTCTACAAATTGGAAATAAAAGTGTTTGTTCCTTTCAAACTAACAGAAGATCAGCTTTCATCCCTGCCATAACGGGTCCACTGTGTTCCAGTAATCATTCCAGTTTTCTGGTCTGGGAAGCAGTTTACGCACTTTTTAATTTAAATTTCTTTCTCCTTATATAGACATTGCTGACATTTCTGTGCAGCAGTGCAAGCAGCGATATGAAGACATGAAAGCCCGATGTCGTTACAACGAACGTATTTTTGATGCAGAATTTATACAAGCCGATAGTACCAAGGTATAGTTCTATTCTCTGCAATATTTTGCAGATTTAATGTTGTTTTGTTAAGCAAGTATAGGAAGTGATGGTAGTGCTGAAATATTTTGGGCGCATATGTTTTGAGATCAAATTGTTCTACTATCAGGAGAATCAGCCACATGGGTTGCTGAAAAGTTGGGTAAGATGTAGTTAAATGTGTTTCATTATTCTTTTACAGTGTAACGTTCTCGATGCTTGAATGTGTTTTTGGGACAATAAATCTGACGCTTTCAGTTTCTTTCACTGAATGAGGGGAAGGGAATGACTGCTTGCTTCGGGAGTTCTGGGAGCCAGCGTGGGATGCTGGAAAGGGTCTAGAGCATAAGTCGTGATGAGGAGCAGCTGAGGGAACTGGGGTTGTTCAGCCTGGGGAAAAGGAGGCTCGGGGGAGACCTTATTGCTCTCTACAACTGCCTGAACGAACATGAAAAGAGTTTGAGGACATGATAACTGTGTATTCTTGTTCCAAAATGTTGTGTATGGTTTTCTGTGTAGCAGGGGACTTTTTCTTACTCTTACCTTTTTCACATTGTTCTTGTTGAATTTGTGAAGGAATGGGGCCTGGAAGGAAAAACCTCAAAGAATTATGGTAGTAGTACATTTGATGAAAGATTTAAGTGAATCATGCTTGCTTCTGTAGCTTTTAATTTTTTTTTTCTTTTTCATCTATTTCAGGATCTCTTGTCTTCCAAATACAGTGATCCAGATATGCGCTTTGACATTTGCAGCTGTCAATTTGTTTACCATTACTCATTTGAGACATATGAGCAGGCTGACATGATGCTTAAAAACGCTTGTGGGAACCTCTCTCCTGGAGGGTATTTCATTGGCACAACTCCAAATAGCTTTGAACTTGTGTAAGTACTTTTATATTGTAGGAGTCTTTCAAAAGTCTGAAGCGTTAAGTGACAGTCGTTCTTACAGTGCTCTGGTTTTGTTTGCACAAAAAAACCCAAGGTTTTTCTAACACTTTTACGTTCTTGTCAGGAAAATTTCACTCATGAACTTGACTCAAACAGGTAAATCTGTCCTAACCCTTGTCCTTGCACCCATGGCTCTTCTCGTATAGCTTATAGATCTTCATACAAACCCTCTGTAGCAACTTAAAATAGTGGCAAAATAGCCACCGCCTGTGGAGTGGCTGTCAGGGTTTTGCTGTGGCTGTTCCAAGAAGCCTGACTTGTCCATGTAGGCTGTGTCTGGGCTAAAGGTTAATTTTCGAGGTCCGTTTAGTCCTGGGTATGTTGTATAGGAACGATAAACTGTAAAATCCCCGTAGCTGCTGCTCTTCATTGCATTGTTTCAGTGCCTTATCAGGTAAGGGAAGTGGGAAACTACAGAGATCTCTGAGTGCTGTAGTATGGGTAGAAACACTTCCATGCCTCTTACGTGTAGTTGGTTTCTCTGCCTGTCAAAACGTGCTCAATTCATGTTTGTTTATGTCTCATTTTATAGAAAGCGACTTGAAGCTTCAGAGACGAATTCATTTGGGAATGACGTGTACAGTGTAAAATTTGAAAAGAAGGGAGAATATCCCTTGTTTGGCTGCAAGTATGATTTCCACTTGGAAGAAGTGGTTGATGTCCCCGAGTTCTTGGTCTACTTTCCATTACTGGAAGAGTAAGTTAAGTTTTGGATTCATTATACAATGAAAGCTGCGAAACATAATAAGCATTTGTTTAGTTTGTGTGTCATTACATAATAATTGCAGCAAACTCTAGTGCTCTCAACTTCTCCTGCTTCAATCTTTTTGGAGGGTTTCATTCTCTCTTTCTTTAGTCCTTCAGCAAGCCTTCTTGTATATCACAGAATGGTAGGGGTTGGAAGAGACTTCTGGAGATCATCTCATCCAGCCTGCCAGAGCAGGTTCACCCAGAGCAGGTTGCTCATGATCGCATCCAGGCGGGTTTTGAAAGTCTCCAGAGAAGGAGATTCCACAATCTCTCTGGGCAGCCTGGGCCAGGCTCTGGCACCTCACAGTAAAGAGGTTTTTCCTCATGTTTAGGTGGAACTTCCTGTGTTCCCGTTAGTGCCTGTTGCCACTTGTCCTGTCACTGGGCACCACTGACAAGAGTCTGGACTCATCCTCTTGACACCCAGCTGTTGATGAGCATTGATCAGATCCCCTTTCAGTCTTGTCTTCTCTAGCTAAACAGCCCCACGGCTCTCAGCCTTTCCTTGTGAGAGAGATGCTCCAGTCCCTTCATCATCTTTGTAGCCCTCTATAGCACTCTCTCCATAGCTCCCTGGAGTAATATCCTCTTCATCATAGTGCCTCTTTCTTGTCTTCTCCTGCTTTCTTGGGACATTCATAGGATTTCTCCTACAACTTATTTTTTCTTCCTCTAGATTGTCTTTATCTGGGAGCAGACATTTTGCTGTTAATTCAGATTTGCCTTTCCCATCCTGTCTCCTTAGGTACAGACAAAATATTTCCATGGTGGGATTCTTCCTGCCAGTCAAACTCAGTATGGTTGTTAAACGATGTTGAGCTTTCCCTTTAAACCTGTATTTCACACACTTCATCCATAGTTCTCTATAAAAAATACCAGCATCTGTCAGTGACACCTGTAACTTCAGTGTCGTATGACCACGGTGTCTACATATAATTGAGATGTAAGGCACTAAATCTAATAGAACGAGGTTCTCTAAATATATCCATAATATCTGGCACGACATAGTAATGATACTGCAGGGAAAATAGCGTAGGTTGTTTGGAAGGTCAAATGGAACTTAATTCTGCATGTTGGAGAAGAGACTTTATTCTATTAAAACGTTTGTATATAACTTCAATGCAGATTTTTGTTGTCTTAATTAAAAAAAAGAAGTACAGTTTGTGGTGCTAGTGTAGTTTTTTTCATCTAAATGTCTTTACTAAAAAAAAGTTCTGGAAAGAGTGTAGTGCTGGTGAATACCATAAGATGTCACTGTGGTTTAAAATTATTCCCTTGAAAATAAAACTATGATAATTTTGTGGCTTCCTCTAATTAAGCTTATTATTTTGACAGAATGGCGAAGAAGCATGGTATGAAATTAGTCTACAAAATGACATTTCGGGAATTCTATGAAGAAAAAACCAAGAACAATGAGCATAAAATGCTGTTGAGGAGAATGCAAGCCTTGGAGGTAAATTGGGAGTTAACTTATTTAAGTAGCATTTTACATCTTGTTAATTATTCGTGCAATAATTGCAATTCCTGTTGTGAGCATTGTGCAGCTAATTAAGGGCTACTGATGGAAGAACTAAACTCTTGTGGCTGAAAGTGCAACTGTTGTGGGTTGACCTTGTTCCCTCTTCCCAACTGGATGGGGGGGAGAAAATAAGGAAAAAAAACTTGTGGGTCAAGATAAAGACAGGGAGATTGTTTAGCAATTACCATCATGGGCAAAACCGACTGAACTTGGAGTAGATTAATTTAATTTATTAAAAAAAAAAAAAAGTTAGATAGTATGATGGTGAGTAACAAAGACAAAACTAAAATGACCTCTGTCCCAGCCACTTCTTGTTTCCAGGTTCAGCTTCACTCCTTCTTTCCTGACTTTTTTTATCTCCTCTCCCTGCCCAGTAGTGCAGGGGGATTGGGAATGGGGGTTGTAGTCATTCCGTAAGACTTTGCCTCACCTTCCGCCTCACACTTCTCCTGTGCTCCAGCATGGGTCACTTCAATGGCTACAGTTCTTCACAAACTGCTCCACTGTGCATCTCTCCATGGGGTCCTTCAGGAGCAGACTGCTCCAGTGTGGGTTGGTTCCTCATGGGGTTGCAGCTCCTGGCAGAAAATCTGCTCCTGGTTGGGCTCCTCTCTGTGGGCTGCAGCAACTGCCAGGCTGCAGCTTCCTTCAGGGCATGTCCACCTGCTCCGGTGTGGCATTCTCCGTGGGCTACAGGTGGATATCTACTCCACTGTGGTCCTCCATGGGCTGCAGGGGGACAACTTCCCTCACCATGGTCTTCACCACAGGCTGCAGTAGAATCTCTGCTCTGGTGCCTGGAGCACCTCCTCCTGATCCTTCTTCTGCCCTTGGATTCTGCAGGGTAGTTTCACATTTTTCCTCATTCCTCTCACAGCTTTTGTGCAGGTTGTTTTGTGCTTTCTTAAATACACTTTCTGAGAGATGGCCCACCTGGGGCTGAGGGGCTCACTCGTGCCCTGTGGTGGCTTTGTCGGAGCTGATGGAACCGGCTGTGCCTGGCTCAGGGCAGCCCTGGCCTCTCCTCCCATAGGCCACGTCTGCAGCCCCCACTGCCAGCACCTGGGCACCAGCACCCGAGAGAGTGAATCAGTTTTGTAGATAAAATTTCAATTTTGAGGCAAGTTTTTATTTTTATGAAGTAGTAAGCAGAAGCACAAGAATCATGCTCAGTGTCAGACAGCGCTAACCATAATCTTCCTCAGCAGAGAGAGACTGCAAGCTGGATCTTTGCGCAAGGAATATTGATTGAGAAGACAGGAAGTAATCTTTGTAGGAGTAAAAGGACAGGCTGTGTTTGTAGAAGAAAACGGTACTTGACTGAAACTGAGCTTATGTTTTGCCCAGTGTTGTTGCTTGTTTTATCCTCCAGCTGCTATCCTGGATGACTAGCAGCTTCTGAGAAGCTTTTCCATGCCATCTCTGAGGCTTTGGTTTTACCCACAGTTTTCTGTGCTTCCCTCCTCCCTCTAGCAGTAGAATTTTTCAGCATAAATCTGTCAAGTCAAGTATCTGGTGATTTTTTTTTTTTTTTTTAAATAGAGTCACATGGGCAGCAGGTGGACTTGACTGTTCTTGTTGACTCTGAGAGTGCTTTGTATGAGCTCATATTGCCAGTAGCGTGTGACACAGCCTTTGACATGTCAGCTTCGTTCTTAGAAAAGTGAGAGTTGTCTTAAATTAGTGGCCACTTAAAATTGAGGAGCGCGTTGTTAAGTACAGACCGTTACGCAGTGACTGGGATCCTTAATAAGCATCTATTCATTTTGAAGAATCAGTTGTGTGTTTGTGTCACAGGGTTGTTGAAGCATTTGAAGCGTTCTGCTTGAGATCTTACAGTTGCTCATTTTTTAGCACTTCTGCTTAAGAAATTCTGGTTTGTTCATTTGCTCTTCTAGAAGAGGGTGTCTCCAGCTAATGCTCACAAGGAGCTGTACACAGAGGGTAATTTTTAGAGTTACTCTGTTTCCCTTCTTTGGAGACATAAGGATAAAAGTTCATTTATAAATCCTGAGTGTTGGATTTTCTAGGAAGTAAGGAATATCAGACCTGATCTTGTAGGTGCTTTAGAGAGATCTAGATTTAAGATCCTCCATTCTGGCTTATGTTGTGACAAAACCTTGACTGATGTGATTAACGTATCTTACTATGCAATTAATTTTTTTTTTTTTTTCTATATCCTCCAGCCATATTCTACATTTGGTGATTCCAGGCTTGTTTCTGATAAACCTGATGATTATGAGCATGCAAAAGAGTTCATCAAAGACGGCAAAGCGAAGTTACCATTGGTAAGTTCCTTCTTACATCACTAGAGCAAATGGTGTCTGAAATTCAGGTCCTGAGCTCTCGGACATGTGATGGCTTCTTCATTTCGACTTCAATGAAGTTGGTATGAATGTCTCTGGGCACGTGAAATCATAGAGCTGCAGGGCTGAGGAGCTCATCTCACCTATAGCCCATACTCAGAGAATCCAATTCACTTAATTTGGTAGCTATTTAGAAGTTTGTAACCATGCAAAAGGAAAAGCGTATTTTGCTGTCTTCCTTAGCAGCTGTTCTGCCATAACTCTTCTTAATTTGAAGAATTTTCCTACATTTCTGGATCTTCACACAGCCAATTTAAAGCTATAGTTTTCTTATTTTAATCCTCTGACAGGAGAGTTGAAAACTTTCTTTATAATATTGTATGAATTTGAAATTTGAAGCACTTTTTTCTGTTGTCTTTTTTGGGTAAAGAAGATCCAGCTCCCTTCTTAGCTGATTTTATTAAAGTTCGGTAAATCCTATTTTTGAAAATCTACTTTGCCTTCTTTTTTTTTTTTAACAGAGCTCCTATAATTAGACTAGTCCTGTATGCGTAAAACTAAATCCATATATTTCTACGTTCGATTTTATTAAATGTGATATTCTGTTCACATTCTGGAAACAAAAGTAACTGTCCTTGTGATCATCATAATCTTACCTTGTCCAAAACTTAGTCTGTTATCCTGTTACGTGTTTTTCTGCCTTTCTCCCATTCTGGCAGCTTGATTTATGAATTCAGAAATAAAAGAAGACTGAACCATCTTTAATGGAGGTCATGTTAGGTTTTAGATCAGTGGTCCAATTAAATATGTTTTTTCTGGTTTTAGTCCTGCCTTCTAATGCACGTGCTGCCTTTCTGAGTCTCTCTCATGTTTTTATCAAAGGTTTTCTTCTGAAGGGTTTTTCTTTCTTTCGTTGTCCATGACAATGTTGGGCTTGTCTGCAGCTGGTCCCTTCCCAGCTTTTCATTCTTCTGTATTGCTCTTGGAGTGGGTGCATGGTGGACAGGAGCTTATATAGCTGCTGTTCCTGGGAAGTGAGCAGGAGGACAGGCAGTGTCTGCTGTCATTTTTCCCCAGAAACTGCTGTCTTTTGGCTCTTGCCTCTCCATCCGTAGCCAGGCTGGCTACTCAGGGCAGCATGTAGCTGTGCGTTTGCTTCTCTCTGTGCGTTTGAGGAGCTGGGATGGATGGAAACCTCGCAAAGGCTTGGTTTAACCTAGCTATTCATGCTGAATGCTTCCTGAGAAGCAATGTTGGCTCTTCCAACCTGAAGTTAAGAACATAGAATCCTAGAATGGTTTGGGTTGGAAGGGACTTTAAAGATCCTGTAGCTCCAACCCCCCTGCCATGGGCAGAGACACCTCCCACTAGACCAGGTTGCTCCAGGCCCCATCCAGCCTGGCCTTATGGACCCAACGTGCTCTGCACTGCAGATGTGTCCAGCTGAGCAGACTGGTTGTCCTATACCTGTGTAATTTAGGTGTGTTCCAATTCCCTACTGTCCTGTTTATTGGAGTAGCAAGTTTCTGTGGTCTGCAGTAATGCTCTTCTCGTCCCTAAACAGCCAGCCAGTAGAAGTTGGTCTGTGAAAGATTGATTAACCTGAGTTAAATCAGTGATTTATTGTTTCCTCATATTTTGCTGCAACTGGTTTTTTTGGTGTTTTTTGTCCCCTTCTAGGGAACCTTGAGTAAATCTGAATGGGAAGCAACAAGTGAGTATTGTTTTGGAAACTCATCATTGACAGAATGACTGCTATGGAAAAATGTGGAGAAAGAGCCTGTTGGTTATGGAAGAAGATCCAAGCTGGCATCTCTTTTTCTTGTTTAGTTCTCGTTGTGTTCATGTTCTGTAACTTCTTGCTACCCAATCCATCATTCATTTTACATTTCTATCCAATAATTTTAGTTTTGCCTGTTGTATATTAAATAATTTCTATTGAAGGTTTCTAGGTAGTTTTTGGTTTAACTTTTTGTGGGCTTGTTTTTTAAAGCTAAGGTCTCATTCCCAGGTTTCAAAGAAGATGCAATACAACCATTACAAAAGTTTAAAGAAGAATGAGGGAAAAGCATGAAATTTAAAATCACAAGTAGAATTATTTCCTGTTTTCATGTTCTTTTAAACTTATTTAATTCTTATTATCCTTATTGTGCCTTTTCAATACTTAAAGGGGACCTATAGGAAAGATGGGGACAATCGTTTTAGCAGAGCCTGTTGCAATAGGATGAGGGATAATAGTTTTAAACTAAAAGAGGGGAAATTTAGACTAGAGAGAAGGAAGAAATTTGTTCCAGTGAGTGTGGTGAGCCCCTGGCGCAGGTTGCCCAGAGAGGTGGTGGCTGCCCCATCCCTGGCACCATTGCAGGTGAGGTTGGC
>JAVSBS010014709.1:0-25480 GCA_033124195.1 Coracias cyanogaster | reverse complement strand
TTCAGTAAATTCAGACACGCACGGAATTTCCACTATTATTCTCAACCACCCCCCCCTCCCCCCCCCCCCACCCCCCGGCCCCCTTGGCGTTCAGACACACACATTGTGTTGTTTTGACGTAATTTCAAGCAAATATTTTGCCACCGAGAGGCAGTGCAGGGTCACAGAGGTCCTCCAGGCTTGGGCTTCAGGCTTTCAGCCCTCCCCAGTAAACAATAGCTCTATAACTCATTAAAACTCCCTTTTGATTACTTTTTCCTGTTTCTGATTGTTTTGGAGCAGCAGGGGTGGATTCCACACTCAACAAACTTCTTTTTCCTGCTGCTATATTTAAATGTCTCTGAAGTGAAAGGAGTTGCTAATCTCATTGGCAGTAACTCCATCAAATAGAAATTACAATTGTAAACAAGATTTTAGGCTATTTATGAATGCTACAAAGGAATTGTGACTTGGTTTTACAGTGTAATTTTATAGCTGGGATTTTTTTTAACTGTCTTTTCTTTCCAGACAGAAAAATTACCCAAATCCCAACACTTGCTTTCCTGGTTACTGTAGCCTCCTCATTTTCAGATGTAGCAATAGTCATGGTCTCCTATCATGGCTTGCATGAAACAAAGATGATAATCACCTTCCTTGCTTGTCTTCTGTCCACTTAAAATGAATGCATGATCTTCTTCTTCACATCATTGATTCAGCACTCCTGTCTCTGTCTCCACAGTTTTCACTGCATGGCTTTCTCCTGCTTGGAAGCCTCCTGATGTATATGACCTACCTGTAAACCTCCCTTGTCTAGCTGAGATTCTTGCCAATTTGTACGTTCCATTCTTTTTTATACCAGGAGTTAGCTCCTGAAGTTTTTCTCCAACCTCCTTTTCCTCATAGGCCAGATCATCGGTTAATATTTTTATTTAATGGACAGGAAGGAGAATTTAGGAAAGTGATTTGCAAAGAATCCAATCTGAAGGACAGATATTGCACATGTTTATCCATCCACCTCCTTGTATCACATACACTGCCTACACATTTCCAGACTCTAATGTTCTTAATCTGTACTAATCTAGCACAAAACCTTCATTGTAGGTATAGTGCAAAAACTATAACCAGTTGAAACGGAGTCTATATAGCATGGGTCCACATGGTTTTAATTAGGAAGACAATAGTTTATTTATGTTATTTCTATACCCACAACTAAGATCTAGGGGAAGACAAAGTATCAACATGTATACAGACACAGTGTGTCCTGAAGACCTCTTGGTCAATTTGCTGTTATTTGTTAAGCATGCCACGAAAAAATACCCTTTTTTCTGCCTGAAGAGCTAACATCCTAAATGAAACTGAAACAGACTACAAGAAACTGATAAATACTGATATTTCTATTACTTCTGTTGTTACTGCCTCAGTGTTAAGCACTCTTTGAGCAGAAGGTCTGTAAAATGACACAGTGTGGTAGATCCCAGAGTAGACTCTGTGCTTAGAAGGCAGAATGATGAAAAGAAACTTCCTAGCAATAATTCTGTAGCTTTTCCTATTTACCAGCCTGGCTACCAAGGTTGTCCTTCACAGTAGGATGCAGGGACAGAGAGGGAACTCTTCCATCTTTAGGGAGTGCTGTGTAGCCCTGCAAAGTTTGCTGCCACATTAATGAAGCAATGGTACTTGCCCTTAAGGACTATAGATCCTGAAATAATAGGTAAATTGGAAAAATCCTTCTGTAAATCTCCTGGGAAGATCAGGAGGATAAACCAGGCCCTCCAGAGAGGTGAATGAATGCCACTAAGTAAGCACAAAGGTCTTGTCTCCTGATAGGACACGCTTATTCTCAGTGTATGTCCAATGGCTCCACCAGGATTACACCAGCAGATCAGTTGGCCCTATGTTTGTCTTCAAGCCACCTCCCAGGACTATGGTCCCATAATTACATGATTTTGAGTATTATGTAATTGTCCTCAGTTAAACTACTGATTGAACAAGTCAGCTGAAGTGACTGATTGTGGTAGATGATACCTATTGTATCTTACTCCGTTGGTATGACCTGGCTACCGAACAACCTTACTATGACTGTTTTGTTAGTTTACAGCCTATTTTTGAAGATTATCAGCTTTTCATCAGGTTCAGCTGAACTATCAGGCATCTAATATACATCTTGCTTATTGTTTATATATATCTACATATGTACTTTTATATGTATTTACATACATATATTAATTATTTTATGCAGACATATATATGTTTACTGCACATAAATAGAAACATATAAAGGATGGGCAGTGGGGATGAAATTATAACAGCTGGCTGGAACAGTGTTAATTTTCCATAATTAGGCCATTTAGCCAAGCTATAGGATAAAAGAAAGCCTTCATATTTTTCCAGCTTTTCTGAGACCTTTCAGACCAAACTTGATAAGATGCAGGCACCCTTCTGACTTGCAGTAATTTCAGATGGAGTTCCATCTCTGAATGGTCATCTTCTCCAACTAAGCTTTCCTCCTAACATTTTCTATCAGAGATTTCACAATATGCATTTTTCTTCTTCAGCAACTTGGGAAAAGCATGTACCTACCTCTAGGTTAAATCTAGAGACAAAAGTAAGTAAGTTTCTCTTGGCTTCTCCTGTTTTGTGTGTAGTAGTCTTATGAAAAAGCACAGTTGGAACACAGAATTCTTCCAAATTTTCTTCAAAACATTGCGATTTTTTTGAGTATTATAGTAACTGTTATAGTTAATGACTTGTTAAGATTTATTAACTCAATACCACTATGTTTTTACATCTTTTTTTTTAGCTACTCCAAATATATTAAAAAACAGAGTTTGGAGCTTCCAGGTGTGTGGATTTTGAGACTGAAGGCTTTGATTTAGCCTCAGATGAGGAAATAGGGCATGATGTGAAGATCTGGACCTCACAGATGCAGCTAGCAGGGACAGAAGAAGGAGCATAGTCAGCCTTCATGGCAAGAAAGATGAGCTCAGGCACAGTGACTGTAGAGAATTTCAGACCTCCTTCTTGCCTTGAGACCAGGCATGGCATGGAGGAGCTCTTGAATCCAATTTCAATGACAGATTTAGCTCATTTCAACACTATTAAGGAGAGGTCTTCTCCTGTAACAGGGCAATTCATGTATGGCTGAGGTTAGATTCCCAAGCTAAGTAATCTTATCTAATTTAGCCTCCCCAGGAGCACCTCACATGCAGGGTGACACTGATATCCCAATGTTTGTGTACCTCTGTGAAGGAAAAACCTGGTGCAGGGATGAAAGAGGAACTTTTCAGTGTCCCTTTGTTTTGCCTGGAAGAGATGATGAGGCAAGCTGAAAAGCACAGAGTTCAACAAGTAAGGACCCAAAATCCAACACGACAGATAATTTAAAGGATGAGATATTGGACAGCAATTGGCCAGCCTTGTCACTTGTTCCTTGCAGCTGAGCACAAGCGCTTACTGCAGTTCATCCCAGCAGGTCCGTAAATGCTGTACATGCTGCATACACCATCCCAACTTGTATTTGCGCTGCCCCAAAACGTCTGAGCTGTGCAATACCTACAGTGCAGACATAAAGATACATTTATGCTTGCAAATTACAGCTGTTCCCAAGACTGTTAGAACCTCCAGTAAATTTGTGAACTGTATATCAGTGAGGAAACATGAATGGGGAAGAGTGGCAGAGCAGTTGCATTTACAGCCAACTCCTGCAGAACTTCTGTTACAATGTCCATTATTTACTACAAGTCAGCAGCTAAATGAAACTGTTCATTTTTCCTCTTACTGTCTATAGAGGCCAACTCAGAAAATAGCAATTATTGAGAAATGTCTGTATGACCTGAAATGCACTCTAGGCTTTGACGTGTGCTGGGTATCAGAAAAGCTTGTGTCTACCTGAGTACGTGCTGGAGTGGGAAAGCTTTTAATATGCAAACATACACTTCTGTTGTTGATGTGAATTCAGAGGACATGTGTATCTTGTATTATGAAGGATCCATGGAAGAAACAGCTTTTCAAATTAGAGAATATATATTTTTAAGACAGGGGTTGTGTACATTGTTTTAGGAGCCTGAAAAAGCTGTTAAAGAGCATCCTTGCGAGTGAGGGTCTTTGTGGGATTGAAGGCAAGAGACATATTTTTTATTCCTGCAGGTTTATGCAGGTGGATGACGGTTTGGAAGAAAGAACTTGTCAGCCTGGATGTGATTCCAGCTTGACTCAGGTGTTCAGGTTGTGACCTGATGAGCAGGCTGACCTGAGGAATGCAAGTAAGATGATTTATTGGGGAAATATCCAAACTATTCAGGTTAAAAATCTATTTGTGACAAAAAAAAACCAAACTAAACAACCCTTAAGCATACTTTCTCTAAAGAGCCTAAACTTGTCCAAACAGAAAGGACTGGATTTGAGTTAACCCCTCATAAATGATTAAAGAGGGTGTGAACCTTGCTGGCTCTTCATTTCAATGTCCAGGGCTAGCTGCAGTCTCTTTAATGGGAAGTTGTCTTTATGTCTACACGAGCCTATGGAATAAGCTGTACAGAGGTACAAAACACTAAAGAATTTACCCTAGAGACTGTTCTAGCCCCTATCTCCTTTAAGGGCCTTGAAGGTGGGTCCAGTGTCTTCCAGCTTTTGTGTCCTTCAGCAACCTTCATGTTCTGGAGTGCTGTCAAGTCCAGCCCAGCTACACAATTTCACTCTTGCCTCTGTTTCCTACAATGCTTCCCTTGGAGTCCTCCTTGCATGCCACAAAGTGGATGCCTTGTACGAGTAGGCAGACCATCTCTGTGGACCATATATTTCCTGAATTTAATTGGTTTTCCTTATGGTGATGAATATTCAGGGCTTGTCAGTGTTTGTATTATAAAACCTGATTTACCAAGAGTTTACAATCAAGATATAAAAATGTGTTCCAGACTGGAAGCTTGACCATGTGCTTCTAGCTCAGTAGTGGAAAGTTGTAAACTGCATAGAGTCACCTTGGCTGTCTTCAATGAATAGACAAGATTAATTTCTCATTTTTTTTCTACACCAGTTCTGGTGCAATATTAACCTTGGTCTTATTGTGCTAAATAAATTCATACAATTACTGTATTTGAGAGCTGTAGTACTTTGTGAGATCACTGGTGCAGTTGGGCAGACATTCATTTTTCAGTTTAGTGTCTTGTCCAAAAAAACCATGAAGAGAATACAAGGAAGATAGTTTAGTCCAAGTTGAGCTAAAGATGAATGTTTTAGGCAAGAACAGAAATCCAGCTCAGAAAATGTCATTTCAAAATCCACCCAAAGTGCTTCTTTTTACTTGAATGGAGTGCTTAATTTTTCCTTTTTCTGTGATTATCTGTTTTCCATTTTTTTTTCTTCCACCTTCAGGATTTTAAAATGAAAATGCTCCTTCCAAACAAAGAGTTAGAAAGATTTGTCTGGGGGAACACTGGGAGGAAACTTTTTTTTTATTTTTCAGATTAAATGGTTTATTTAAAAGGCTTTGAAGGTTTGGGGTTTTTTTTCATGTTTTTCAGAGAGGTCTTCCCTTAGATTTACTTTAAAATTAAAGTAATTTTTCAGACTTGAGTAAATCTAGTCCACATTAAGTTTCACTTTTTGGTTAATTTACTATTTTCAAAAAGTTAAATTGCCAGTTGTGAGGAATGGGAATGGCACCTGAGATTAATAATTCTGTAGCTACCAGCTCTGTCCTCTACATGATTGCTCTCTGACACCACATCATATACTCTCTGCTACCTCTCCATTGCTGGATATGCTATGGATCCAGAGGTCACAGCTTGCATTCTGCTCAAGAGTTAATGGGGAAGAGGGGAAGTTACCTCACTCACATTCACCTGTCTACAAGGGCACATATCCAAGAGAAGGAATTAATGAGTCCTTTAGTCTTGAATATGTCATTTCTGCTGCTGCTTTTTTCTTTTGCTGTGAATCAGTGAACTTGCTTTGGCTTACCTAAGGTGTCCAACATCTACATCCAACCTGTCACTGAATAGCAATCCACCCGTCCTTCCAGATTCCCTGACTATTTTCCTGTGCAGCTTTGACCCCATGATGTCAGCAAGGTTTGACTGCTTACATAAAGATCTTCAGTGGCAACTACCTGAGAAACAAGATGATCTAAATCATCTGCAACCTATGTACCAAAGGTAAAGGAGCCATCAGCTGGTTTCGATGTTGAGAAGACAAATCTTCCTGGACGTTTCTTTTAGACCAGATTGGAAAATCAGATACTTTCGGCCATGACTTACGGCACAGACCAGCCTCTGTGGAAGCAAGATTTGCCCTTCAGTTTGCCTTAGCAACTTATTACCAAACTCAGGTGCTGTATGTAATCTACATAAATTAAAGTGCACCTTTCATTGAGTGCTCAGGAACAGACTCCGTGAAAGGTCTGTGTTCAAAATAAAGATTGTGGCACTCAAGTCTGTATTATACAAGCAATATTGGAACACCAGGCTTCCTGGGGAGATCCAGATTATGGTTATTCCTCCTAAACAGCTCTTGCTAAGGAGTTGAAGTGACTTGTCCCAAAATAGAGTAGCAGCTCCTCACACACACAGTATAATATTTGGGTAGAAAACAATTGTAAGGAGCCCATGGTGCTCTGGAGCCAGCAGATTGCCTATGGTCATTCTTGCAAGGATGGGTTCACTGGCCGTAGAGGCAGCAAAGAAGCTGTCATCTGCATCCTAGGTAGGGAAAGGATGATAGCAACAGTAAGGGGGGAGTGATGTGGGCCAAGCAGCCTGAAGATCTTTGTGTCAGTTTTTCTCATTTCCCAGATCTGAACCTGAATTTCAGCTCGTTCCTAACTGCTTTATGAGGCATCTCAAGCTGTGTAAACAGTAATGCAATAATGGCAGATCACAATGCAGTTGTCACAGACCATGAAGAATAGCCTACGAGCTAAGCAATATGCTCTCTCTAAATGGTATAATGCTTCTTGCAGACAGGAATATTAATCACCCCAGGAACTGACAGGATCTGATGGAAGATATTGTTATTAATATTATCTCCCTTGGAAGCATTTGCAATGGTAATAGTAATTTTAATAATGCCAGAACAAAATAAGCTGGGTTGGCTGGTTTTGTGGTGAATGGGAACACTGAGAAAGGCAATACATAAATAGAGAGACTAATTCCTGAAGGAGGTCAAACAGATTTCTCTACTGACAGCTCAGACAAGATGGGGCTGGGGAGGGGAACTTTCTTTTTAAAGGTTGTATTTGCTTCATCAATCGTCAAAATCTTGTTAAAAGTCTAATTCAGTTACCATGTTCTTGTTGCTGTCCAGAGACTGAATGTATTAGAGGGACTTTATATACAATTTCTGCCACAAGCAATTTACTATTATTTTATTATTCTAATCTGGCTGGTTCCCATGGAGTCTCTGAAACCAAATCATATCAGAGGAAGATAAATATTAACAATCCTATCTCTCTCAGGAGAGCTAATAAAAGAATGGAGATCTCATGCCTGGTTCAACACAGAGCACTATGAAATGGCCAAGGAAGTGTTGACATTAGTTCTCATGATTGCTAGTTTGGTTATTTACTGTGTAGTTTGAGCACAAGCCTTTTCTATACTTGTGCCAAGAACCAGCAAGATTATAATGGAAATCTTGAATTTATAAGCTAAATAATGAGACGTGTGGCAGAACCATTATCAGGGTTTAGTAGCAAAGCAAAGAGCCAAGTGGACTGGATTTCTTTCCTTCCTTTGTTATGTTCTGCTTTGCACATATGTGCAATCTGCCTCAGAGTATTAAATACCAATTAGTAATTAACAAACAAATAAATTGGAGCAGCGTCTTTAGGTTGATGGCAAATTGCCTAACAATTATTCTTAAATATTAAAACCATCTATGGGTTAAGAATTAGCTCTGAGTACCCAGTATGAGACATTCAAGCTGGGTCGATAGCTGTGACTGAGAGCAAGTCCACCGATGCTGTATTACTTTCCAAATGGGAGAACACTAATCAGGCATTAGGCTTTAAAGTTTAAAGTTTTTCAGGCAAAAGGAGGAAAAAGACATTAAACTGTAGAACTTGAGACATTTTAAAACCTTTCTTTCTGGACCAATTCTCTTTAGTAAAGGTATGAACTAAAGAGAAAATTGAGACTTCTCTCAATGTATTTGCAAGATGCACAGAAAATAATTACCCACATATGAATTACCTTATCCTTGCAAAGGGCGTGGTAAGACCCTTATTAACTTATCTGTGTGACAAGATACTGATAAGAAATGATAAGAACTCCCTCTCCCAGGCTACCTCTATTCCAGAGCTGAATTATTTAAACAGGGAGGTAATGCTACTGTTCCAGTCTCTGCACATTGGTACCTGAGATTAACATCACACTCCATTCAAGATTTTAATAGTCTTTGGGCTGAGACTTTGTTGTTGCTATGGTCTGATATCTCAAGCCTCTATACACAAGAACAGCCATTCAGGACACCTGGTTAAAAGAGATCTCTACTGAAAAAGGCCAGTTTACCTAAAATGTTTTGAGGGAGGGAAAGGTGGACATTATTAATTTGTGCCTTTTCCACAAAGCAAACATTTCACTTTAGAACCTCATTTAAAAATGCAAGATATGACAATGTTAGCTTTGCAATGCCTACTTCCAGTCTCTCTCCTGAGCGTGAGAAATATCACATAAGTTAAAACAGGCAAGAGTGACTATTTATTATTTCCTGGTGGCTGCTTCTCTTGTAGCTGGCTGTGGAGATGGAAGATGCCCCTTTGCCTTACTTAGTTTTTTCCTTGTCCTGGTTTGAGCCATACCATATTCTCCTGCATTAGTCCTCATCTAAATTTGTCACTCAGTCAAAAATTGTTAGGGAAGGTCCCCAATAGTTGGTTGTCTAATGTGCTGACTAAATTCTGAAGCCAGGATCAGTAACCACAGAGTGATCATATGGGTAAGCTGCATAAAGGACTGTCAGTGTTGGATAAACGAATCTGAAATGCTGGGGCCTGAGCTGTAGGCCCCAAGCTGGAGTTGACCAGTGAATGAGTCACAACCCAGCAGAATGTTTTGTTTTCCCCACGGGCTTCATGTTCCGGAGGTAGAACCTGGCCCACCTGTGGCTCTATCCTCACCCAGGTGGTCCTGGTTGGGGTGGTGGGCGAGGCCAGGGCTACTTTAACCAGAAGCTGATCAGGTAGAAGAGCTTCCTGTTGGGTGTGATTCTGTTGGGGCTGGCTGCATCTTGCTGAGCTCTCTCGGTGGTGCCCTTCCATGTGAAGGGCCCCTGAGGAGCCATCTCTGTCTGTTGTGTCCAGCAGGCGATGCTGGTGCCACAGTGGGCAGTGGAGGAGCTGGGCCCACAGGAACCTGCGGCAGGACTGTCTGAAAGAAGACTTCTGAGGGGATGTTGATGAGTTCAGCGTTGGCCTGTGTGATCAGGGAACTGATGGCAGTGTAAAATGATGATGGCTGAACCAGCACAACAAAATATTACTCGGTTTCAGATCAAAGAGAGCATGCATGCAGCAGCATTAATATGCTCTCATTTTCATCTGTCTTCATCACAGGTGTGAAACAAAGGTAAGCACAGTGCTATTTTCAGTTTGTAGTTGGTTTCTTCCTCCTTTACCAGCATAATCAATGGGCTTGAATTAAAGTGACATTGTGAATTCAACTGTATAACATGGTAAAATGAGGTGACATTGCAGGCTTGTGATATGGATGCATTTTCACTTGGACATAGCACTTCCAGCCTTTCCATCTGTTTTTTTTTTTTTTTTTCTGTGATAGAAGCTACTTCATAAAAGTAGAAGAAAAAGCATTTCCAATACTACTGTAGATATTTCACTCAATTTCTCCTGCCTTGCCACCTGTTTTACAGAGATAAAAGCAAGCAGCCTTCACATGTGTTCCTTCTCTGGTCCCCTGGCACAAGTAGGTCAGCCAAAGAAGGAACACTTCTGCCAGTCACAGGAAGACACTAAATAAAAGCAACCACATGAGATGCTTATGAGTCTCTGAGAGGAGTAGCCCATTTGGAGGCAATGCAGCTTTCAGGACCAAACACCTAACATTCGTACTCCTTCAGGGTAATTACTGGGGGTGCTGGAAATCAAGGCCAGCAACGCCTCAGTGCCACTGGCTAGAACATCATGTCAGAAGAGTCACAGATAATTTTTTTGTACTTAAGAGCTATTCAAGGACTAGACAATGTTGGAAATACATTGCCTATTAAGCTACCCTCTCCTTCATTGTGTTCTGCTGCTTGTGGTCCCACATCTTTCCGCTCTTGGAGAAATGTCCCAGGGAAATCTCTCTGTGAGGAGAGAGGGTCTGCGCAGCACAAGCACAGGACTGGATTTGTCTTTGTGTTCCCATCCTAAGGGGCTTCAAAGAAATTTATGGTGGGAAGGTAAGACTCAGATATATATATAATATATTCCCGTGCTTATGTGAGGAGTATTTCTGTATACTTGATCAGTGCTTAAACACATTCCTGTCTCCTGCCTGTGAGGGACACAAAACTCCCCTCATTGTCTGATTGTCTTAAAGATCTAGAGAAATTTTAAAGTAGGAACAGGAAAGTAGTAAAAGGTAGCAGAGGACCTTTTCTGTGTTGATCGCTCCTAATGTATTTTTTCCCCCGTGTGCTTGTTAAATGCAATTGTCTCCTAGGGAGTTTCTCCCTTCTAAATGAAAAAAGAGGTTTAATCAGCCTTTTCAGTCACCTGTAGTCTCTGCTGTAGTTTGGTAGTATTTGTAGGTTTTTGCAGAAGGGTGTTGAGCTGAAGTTAAACTTTGTGCTCCAAAACAAACCACTGCCCACAGAGACATGGTGTCTTCAAGTTCTGCTCCATCAGGTTCACTTACAATCTCCTGAGAAGAAACAAGAAAATACAGAAAATTGCTGTTGGGCAGAGAGCTATTTGAGCAGTGTTGAGTGCTGGCAGCTGCCAGAGGCATGCTGAGGAATGTGCCCAAGTGGCATGTACCATAACATAGCTGCTGCCAGAAGAGTTCACACTCCTCCTCTCACCTGGTAGACAATGGCCAACCTGCAGAGTGTGATCATGAGAAGTGGCATGCTGCATACCAGAGATGCTGTTTGGGCTCCCTGCATGTCTCAGCTGGTCCATACTGACTGTACAAAAGTATGCCTGGATGAACAGAGGATTGACAATTGTTCTTGACTTGTGTTGATCTCTTAGAAGTAGACATAATGTTTTTGTGTAGTCAGCAAGGAAAAGGTGGAAAGCCTGCAGGCAGCATGAGCATGTGCTATGAAATCCTGGTCTAGCTCAGGAACAGGTTATCTGGTCTAGATATTCTAGACCAAGCACATGCTGGAAACAGGCAGTAAAAAGAGAGAGGCAGGAATTAGGCACAGACCTACTGTAAATTTATTTTCTTGGCCTAATCTTAAGTTCAGGGGTCTTAAATCTGATCCAATTTCTTTAAACTCCCCTACCTATTCCCCAGCCTTCACTTCCCCTGAGTTGTGGTGACATGAAGACAGCTGCTTTGCCTTGCCCTTCAAGAAGAAACACAACTCTTCACCTTCTTCCCAGCTATCTCCAAAACTTACTACTTTATCATCAGACTTCAGCTGGGGCTGTGGGCAAAGAAAGACTCAAAAAAAAAATAGATACGAGAAATGCCTCTACCAGGCTGACTCAATGACAAAATCATCCATTAGTCCTCAGGCATAACATGCTGCAATGGTGCAGCACCAGCCAGGCATTGCTGACAATTATTACTGAATGTATTAAGATATTTTTGCTGCATAAATAAGAGCAATAGGTCTATGGTGTTGGGAGTTTGTCTTTACCTTCCAGTAATTTATTATGCTATTATCACTCTTCACAAACATCTGTGCTCAGCATTTCCTTCCTTGTAGCACTGAAATACTAAGCATTCGTAAGGCTTAACCATCAGCCATAAATGCAATAAACTGCTGTATGCACTAATGTAGAATTAAAACCTTTATTTGGGTGATTTATTTTAGGCATAGATGTGACAAAGGAGCCCATAAAAATTAGTTTGCTTGCTTTCTTCTGCTGCTGTAACACTTGCAGTGAATAGTTGGCATTTTAAAATGTGTTTGGATATTGAGGAGGATTTTTTTCTCAGACAAACATGGGTAACCCAACAAAACTGAGAAGGTAAACAGTGATGTATTTTTTACAGCTGGCATCTTAGCAACTATTAATTGGCTGCCTGCTTGCCAATGCAAACTTAATGCTTGCATTTAATCAGGCAACACTTGCAGACTGTGTTAGGGGCAGAATTTCAGCAGTGTGTCATCTGGGTAGACAGGGATCAATGGAGGCAGGAAAAGTGGAGAGAGAGAAAGACAAGAGGTTCAGAGGCTTTCAGCTCAAGTTTCAAGTTCACATCTGATGGGTCTCTGAAATGACTGAAGGTGGGATTTCCTCTCTCACAAGCTGAGTAAGGATAATGCCACGAATAAGTCTGTAACACTCTGGAAAGGCAAGGAAGAATGTTTGCTGATCTTCAGCATCATTAAGAACATAAATAGCTTGTTGTACTAGGTCAGATAAATGGTGTCCTGCATCTGGTTGGCCAAAAGTGCGTGAACAGCAGGGAGCATGAGAATGCAATGCGTGTATCACGGTCCTCCTTGAGAAAACTTTCATTTTCCAGCATCCTCTAGTTCATTTGTAGCCAAAACCGGTATCTTTGTGTTTAAAAGCCTGTATTTCTTTCATGGATGCACCTAATCAATTTCCAAATCTATTTTTATCTTACTATGCTTTACCTTGTATTGTGTTAAAGCACTTCTTGAAAGTGCTTTTGTCTATTTTAAATCTAATACTATCTAGCTTCATTTCCTATCTTCTGTTCTAGTATCAGAGGAGAGCTGAACAATTAAAACCAGAACAATTGAACAAAAAAACAACAAACAGAACAATTAAACCAGGTATCCTCAACCTGGAAAAGGGTTGCTGGAATAACTACAGTCACTTCACAGATTTATTCATCCTATTTACTCTTTTCTTTACATTTTCAAGTTTTTCTCTTTACCTTTTCTTCCTTTTTCTGACATGGGGCAGGGCCATGGTATTAAAGGTGTTACCACAGCATTGCTTTTTCTGTTGGAATAATGTTCTCTGCTTGTTTCTTCCTCTTCTAAACATTCCCAGCGGCTGACATGCTTTTTGACCATTGGCAAATATGTCTGTTCTATAGCAGAATAGCAAGCATTGAACACAGTTCTGTAATTTCAAGAGCTATCATAGGATCAATTTCAATGGGGTGCACAGTCAAACCTACAACAAGTACAATGCAGACCTGTATGTCCTCGGTCCCAGGCTGAGTTTTATAAACACCAGATCATGGCTTGCATCTGGATCTCATACATTCAAGGTTCAGAATTATTCTTCAGTGCTAAGGATCAAGATGGGAATGCTCAGTGTGGCTGGCTGATGTTAATAACTGCCTGTCCCTCATGCTGCCTCCCTCCTATAGATCTGTTCAGAGGTCTGGCCTTCCTCCGCACCACCCTGATGCCTAATTAAGGAGACTGCTGCTTGAGGACTGGCATAATGAGATGACTATGCTGAAGACATCTGCAGAATGATAAGTTGTTGGGGGAGAGCTTTATACTTGCCAAGGTGATCTATGATGCATCAAGGGTACTCTTGCCTATTCTCTGCAGCCTTTGCTGTAGTAGGAAACATCTGTCTTTCAGAGAAATGAATCTCAAATCAATAGCCTTATAACCTTAGGGTTATGATCTTAAATGTGAGGATGAATATGGAAAAATTATTGGCATGGGAGGTTTCTCTAATTGCACTCAGCCATCTTGGCAACCAGTGTGGAAATGTCCACATAAAAATGCTGTCTCTTTGACTTCTCACCCCACTATGAAGGTCTTGCCCTTACTTGGACTTGCATATTCATAAGCATACGGTTATGCCCAGGAATTAAATATGCTGGTGATGACCTGCAAATCTGGTGCAGTCCTCACTGTTGTGTTTTGTTTTTGTTTGTTTTTCAAAGCGCAGGTGATTTGTGTGTATGCTATGTTACACAGTTTTTAACCACAAATTAGTAACAGCTAGCAAGATGAACAGTAACCATATCATACAGCTAAAAAGCCTGCAGCACTTTACATAAATTAGTGAGACCTCAACATAATCTTCAAAGATGAAAGTTCATTAGAAAGAAACTAACTCCAAAGTCACTCAAGATGGTTATTTATTTGGGGAAATAGGTTGGATTCCCTATGAGATCTGTCATACAGCACACCTAATATTTGGGGTCATATCCACTTCAACATGCCCAGCTTAGAACAGCTAGTTGTCCCAAAGTCTAGGTGCAAAACCATTGTCTATTGATCACAGTTTTGATCTATGTGACTTTTATGCTAGAAGGTGCTGATTCAGACCTAGGACCTCTATCTTGAGTGATGCTGAAAGATTTAGAGGAATTAGAGGGCATTGACTAGCATTAGAAGGAGCAAGTAGGAGAAGAGCAGTATTCTTCCACCACTTGAGTTTGCAGCATATGAACACTTTGTGGCAAGGCAGAACTTCCCAACAGGATGTGAGATTTTGCTTTTAAAGCTCAGAATCGGCCATCAATGGATGAATTTTTTTTGCATTGCACAGTAACCAGAATCATGTCTAACATTTCCATACCTGAAACATGCCCAGATCAACACTGATCTGAGAGATGGTCCATAGTCTTGTCCTGAGACAAAGAGAAGGAGCATATGATCTCAGCATGTCTCCCAGAGAGAGCCTGGCTTGTGTCTGTTTCATTCACTAAAACTTTGTAATTTCAGTGAGGAAAAGAAAGGATGAAAATAAAGACTCAAAAGTGCAGATCAAAAAAAATGACTGTGAAGATTATTTCCTGTAAGGCAATCATAGAACATGCATTTTGCCCAGATGGTTATGAATATTATCCATTGCTTTTGTCAGATTTCAGTTACCCCACTTCTCTTCTGCATTTCCCATATGATTGGAAAAACCACAGTGACTCATAAACCAGAGGTGTGCACTGATTAATTTCCTCTCTCATCATACATACTGTAGGAATTTTTGAAATGTGCTGTAAGATATATTGCAAGGATTGAAGACTGGAAGGAACCCATGCCCTTTGTCATTTATGCTAGTAAGAAAACTGCTTGCAATGGATATCATGAAGCACATATAAGTGCTTTCAGCGTTTGGTTTCCTTAACAGAAAAACTCTCTTCCTGGCTTTTTTTAAACTTTGATTCTTATTGTAAATGGAAGAAAAACAGAGCAATTCCTTGCTCAGGTCTGGAAAAACAGAAGGGTGACAGATTTTTCTCTTACTGCATACGCAAACAATAGTAACAGTGGTCTTTCCATTTGTTTAGTAGGCCTGGTGCTGGTGGAAGGTCTTGAGGCTGACAGCTGCAGTCAGTGTATGGATGGTTACTGCAAAGAGCCAGGAGAGTTGCCCTGAGCCTGAGGAGCCACCTTCAGCCAGCTCTCCAGGTCTGTTGTTTGAGTGAAGAGGTGTGCTTGGAGCTGTAATTTTTCATTACACGCATTTCCTATGGGGTGCCAAACAGTCATTAGGTAGTAATGACACTACTTCCTGCTAATCTGGGTTGGATTTCAGCCTACAACTGAAAGGCACTATACATCGTTATTAGACCTTTGAGTCATTTAGTCCTCTTTAAGCATACATTTCTGGTCTATGGTCACCTTATGTGCAGCAATAAAATCTATTTGCTAGCCAGTGTGTATCTCCCTCACCCACAGGCATACATAGTTACATGCAATTGCTTGGGTTCAGGAAGACTGGGTTGTAGCACTCCCTTATAAAGGTTAATTGTTTCTGAAAACTAAATGTGAATCTCTGCTAGGCTATAAAACCAAAATGCAGTGGAGCATTTAAAAATTCCCTATTCCCGTTGACATGGAGAGACTGCATTGCAATGTGAATTTCATTGATTTGTTGTTACAAATGTTAACAAAAATATTTTGAAAAGGTAAATGAACTTAGGCTGATTTCCTCCTGGACAAGTAATAACAATGACATATCTTCAGTGGTCACACACAGAATAATGAGTTTCACAGGATCAATCAGCAGACCAGGTAATCAAGTATAGATTATGTATATGGCTACACCAGAAACAACCAACAAAGTGAATAACATTAATATAATAACTGAAGATAACTGCACACTGTAGTCTTAGTTCTGACCTGGCTGGGAGCGCAGGGCTTTTAAATTCCAGATTAAAGTGTGGTAGCAGAGAATAATGTAAATGTGTTAAACCCTTGTAGTATTGATTTCTGTTGCACAGCCGGATTTGTTCTGTGCATCTCCAAGCAGTCTGTAATGGAACCGTTTTGAACCTGGAATTACAAATGCATGAAGCATGTTGCTCATGTGCAATTAGGTTTTCCTTATCAGCATTAAGAGGTGCAGAGGGCAATGGGCTCTGGGTTCTTGATGTGAACTCTGAGGGATAAGAAGGTCTGACCCAAAGATGAGGTACTTTCCCACCAGGCAGGGATGCACTTTTATCACAGAAATGTGTTCCACCACCACCCTGTCTCATGAAGAGCCACAGCCTGCCTGCATCCCAAGGGTGCTGCTTTTCATATTAGATGACAGAGTGAAAAGTAACATCTCCATCTCAATATCCAGGGACAGTAGGTTTGTCAAGACAGTTAAATATACAGTTTCAGTTGGCTGGAGGTGAGGCAAATGAGATGCAAGCTGACAGCAAAGCTCATGGTTGACATTCACTGAACAGCACATGGTGACCTGGTTTTAGCACCTCCAGTCCCCAATACCTCTTAACACTTGAGTTAATCCTTCCCCTGCAGAAGAAGACACCATAACAGCATTTACAGCAACAGGTTTCAACAGCAATGAGTCTCCTCCCGTGTAACTCGCAGGGAATCTGAAGCAAGAAAGGGGGCTAAATCCTGTAAGTAGTGAGATTAACGTATCAGTAAATCACACAAATGTGTGAAGGAAGAGACAGTTCTGCTGTCGCTTGTCTTTATAGTGTATTTTCTGGCTTGGATGTGGCTACAGTATCATTAAAACCAATCAGAAATAGGCCCAAATCCTAGCAGGATTTGGATCTAATGAGAGGCTAGATGTTCTGATAGGCTGTTGGGACATGCGTGTTGTGATACAGGACTCCAATCTAGGTATGTCTCCATTTATGTGTATGGGAGGCAACTGCATTTAAGTGTTACATTTCTCCCTGTCTATTTGTATTTAAAAATCCATATACCTGCTGTCTGCAGGAGCAGCTGCTACTCCCAGGAACAGAACTACTGTGGTGTCATATGAGGGACATCTGCAAACTATGCATGATAGAGACTTCAATTGCTTTATTTCCAGCTCTTTGTGTTACTTGAAGTATTCAGTCCAAAATGATGTGCCAGCTCTTTGGGAGAAAACAGTGATCATTGGGCCAAAGCAGATACCCCTATCAGCATGGAAGTATCTAGAATCTATACCTGCAGGAGGCAGAAAAACCCCACTTCTAGCTTTCTATGGAGAGCTATTTAGTAGAGATCCTTTATGGGTCCTGGATTTGTAGCACTAATTGCCAACAGACCTTCACCGTAACTGTATAAACACCATCAAACAACCAGCCTTTAAAAGATAATTGGTGTCAGCTGGAAATAAACCTCCAGTGTCAGACTCCTGTGGGTATTAGGAAAATGTTGTATCTATTACTCCATTCTCCTTGTTTCTGTAGGCTGTAATTTTCACTTTACATTGAACTCCTCCCTAGAGCTGTAAAATTCCACTTGGCTTTAAGTGTTGCCTTTCCTTCAGCAGAATATGGATGAAGTCTGTAATGAAAATTAAGATTTATTAGCCTTTCTCAGCTGCCCCCAAGACTTGAGAAGCAAGATTATTGGAATTGCCACATCAGATAGTCAATGTGCTTGCAAGAGTCATAAAACTTATCTCAGATGTGGTTGGGTAGGAGGCCTGGCGGCAGACATTTACCTCCAATTCTGCAGTAGAATCCAAAGGTATTGGTTTCCTTCACAGTGTTGCCAAAAGTGTGAAATAAAAATATAGAATTAAAATGGATACCAGCCAAATAAAGAAATACATTGATCACAGAGCTTTGCATGTAGCAAAACACTGAACACAAGTGTTTGGCATGGGACAGTGGAGGTTCCCATCCCAGCAAAGGGGCTGCAGAGCAGGGCTGTAGGGTGGGCCCCAGCTCTGCTGGCTGCTTTTAGCTGGTGCTGAAGGAAAGAAGACTCTCTTGCATATGAGATACATGGAGAAGTTTTTTGAGATTTTTTTTCTAGCTGCAGAAGTCAAGGCAGAAGTTATGACAGATGTGTGTGATGTGAGCATGATATCTATGTCTTGCCCTTACTGTAAATTAGTCTATATTGGGCAAAAATCAAAGCACTGTAAACAAGCACCACTTCCTTCTGCCTAGGTGGAGCTGCTTTCCACTGGTCAACATTTGATCAGACAATGAGACCTAGTGCTCAGCACCACCATTTTCTTGGGCATCTCCTCAGAATTGCACTTATCCTAAACTTCCAAGCACCATTGAGGAGTGGAGAAACAGTCAGTCATTAAAAGGCAGGCTGAGCCATAACTGGATTTAAAACAGCTGCAAATGGGAGTCAGACCACACATGGTCCAAGAAGGAAATTCCTGCAGTGCATGGTTTGCTGAAGGGTGTTCATTCGCTTTAGCTAACAGCAGCTATAAGAACTTTTAGAGGTAGTGGCATAGAGAACAAAAGCTTTTGATTTTGGTGCAAAGTGTCTCACTGAACTCTGAGCTACTGGACAGTAACATCTGGACCAGTGTGAAAAAATCCTTTGCCTGAGGACTTGGCAACTGTGGATGCTTTGGACCATGAAAATGGATGGCAGGGACATAAAAGATCAGGCAAATGTAGATACATTATGATACTTTAAAAGATTATAATAAAGATAAAGCAGAACGCTCTGCCTAATTTCTGTGCTTCTCCAGAGATACCATGCAGCTTAACTAGCCAGTTTGATGGATTTCCAGTATACTGCTTTGCGGTAAAAGAACAGCATACAGCTACAGGAATATCACTGAGTTTGAAACTCAGCCAGGAAAAGCTAGAACCCTTTTCTCTAAATCCAGTCATCTCTTTCAAACTTGTTGCTGTAGCATTACTTACGTCTGATGAGTTTACGCAGATGTATGATTATACATCTGTATTCACAGACACGCTGTAGATGTGGCGCTTCAGGACATGGTCTAGTGGTCAAGGAGATGTTGGGATGAAGGTTGGACTTGATGATCCTAGAGGTCTTTTCCAACATAAATGATTCTATGTAATGCTACCTGGGGGCTTCTTCCAGGATAAAGCAGTCCCTTGCTAGAATACAGCAGAATCATATTCTGGAACAGCCACAGTATTCTTCACTTCCTGAAGTTTCAGGATGTTGCTTGCAATGCAGTACAGGTCACAGATATTTTTTGTAATGCTCCTCTCTTCCTTCTTTCTTGGGGAGGTTCTGCCTCATCCATAGACTTGAGACTCCTCCTCTCTCTTCCAGTGTGTATTTCCCATCTTGTTGCACCACATGACTTCAAAATGGACCAGGGAAAGTACTTAAGAGGGATTATAACATACAATACCATTGCTGAATCTTGAGATTGCTTCCTGGCGTCTTCCCTGCAGCTACTCCCTTCTCCAAGCATTTCAGATAAAGAGTGCATCCTGCACCATTGAGTATGGAAAAGACTTCCAGAAATATCTCCTATTTTAGTGTATTCTAGGTTTTTTGTGGCTGTATTTAAAGCCTTTCTATGTAACACTCATTATTTTCCTTTGTCAGCATTTAGTTGCTAATACCTCTTTGTTGAAAAATATTTTGGGCTCTATGAACCACACTATTAGTTGATATACAGATAACTCTGTAGAGGGAAGAGAGGTGACCCTGTTGCTCTAAATCGAAGCCAAAAGTCACAGCTATACAATGGTGAAGGCACAGTTGGTGCAACAGCTAGTTTCTAAAGCTGTATCCATCTCCAGTTCTCCTAGCACAGGCAGGCCTACCATGAGCTCACTGATCTTTGCGTATCTTGCTTCCGCATGAAGTGGCAGCCACCTTCTCCGCCTGGCTCCTCTGGCTGCCCAGTAGCCCCTAGACCTTCATCCCAGACATATCCTCATTCCCAGGACGGAGCAGTTAGCCCTACAAATCCTAGTCCTTATCATTCTGTGGACAAAATGCCTCTTTCCTATGCTAGAGCCACCTTTTGCTGACTCACTTTTGCTGTCCTCATTCTGTTGAACAATGACAAAACCTCATTTTTCCACTGTTCCTGGAAAACACAAATGCTAAATCAAAAAGAAAAAGCCACAAAGTTGAGGTGGAAAGCACAACAGGGAAGTGAAGCTTATTCAACACAACCAAGAAAGCCCCCTTAATTAGATATTTCATCCTTTGAAAACACTGCTTTCATTTCGACAGCAACAAGCAGGCGAGATGACTGCTGAAATCCCAGACCCTGCTGTAAAAAGCTAACAGGAGCTTCTCAAGTGTTTGGTTTGTTGGAAGGAAAAATGAAATGAATGCTTCCTTAATAAAGAAGAATAGGTAACATTTTCAATATAATAAGATAATAATTGTTTACTCCTCTGGTATATTCATTACACCTGATAAAGTCCTGTCATGATAATCTAGGTGCCAGAAGTTGATCTATTAGAGTTACACTGTAATTCAGATTTGATTAGCAGCATCACTACTTTAAAATGTTTATAGAAATGGAGTGTCAGATTTACAATCTATTTTTTTTTTCAGTTTTGGCTTCCTTTTTTTTTTAAAAAAAAAAGGCAAAACACTGTCAATTTAAAAGCTGCATAACAAATCTCTTTCTCTGTATAGCCAACTGCACAATTTTTTAAAATCTAATTTCATGTGTACAATCAGTGTCTGCTGTTCTCTTTGTTTGCCTCTGCAAAGGGAAAGCAAGACAGCCAGTTTCATTTTGCTTTATAGCCAATTCCACTTCCATGTTTACAATGGTGAAAAATGTGGAGTAAGCAGAGTGGGAGGATGATAAAAACCTGTTTAAAAGCAACTGGTTTGGTTTAAATGAAAAGAAAAAAATGCTGCTGAATGGTTCTGCTGCAGTACATTTATACACTTGGTAAATGAGTGTTAGAAAGTTCCATGTGTGTTGAGAATTCCTAAATTACCTTCCCTGACATGAATAGAGTGTTTTCAACAGCCCTGGCTTATAGCTGATTTATTTTTAGTAGCGTACTTTAGAAATTCTTTTAGGTGCTGATGCATTGGAAGATTTGTACACAACACTGAGTTTAGATATTGTACCCAACTGTGGCAGAGTAGGAAGGCAATACCAGAATCAGCTTTAAAGCTGTTCAAAATACATCATTTCAGGCCAGTGCCAGCACCTTCCTTTCTCTCTACAGTATACAGGAACGCCTTTGGTCAGTCCTCTCCAGGGTGCTGCTTTGTTCTACACACCAATTTGATCTCAAAGTCCATGTGTAAGCCTCTTAACAGCAAATGCATAAGGCAGTTCTGTAACAAGAGTTTTCACAGCTGTGCAGGATTTTGGCCTGTTCATTACCCTGTCCCTGCTCTGTTCTGTCCTAAAAGCTGTTATTGATGGTTTCCTGGAAAGGCAGTAGGGTTGTGGTAGCAGCTGATGAGCTTTTTTTGTTAGTTCACCTGGGGCTGTGAGGCCTGAGCCTTAGTGAGGCCGGGAAAACCTGTGCCTTGCTTGGGCTGAGGAGGTCTGTGCAAGTAAGGCTGCACATGAATGTGCACCAGGGCATTCTCCAGTGGGTCACAGGCATATGTTCTTCATCATAACGTAGACACTATCCCAAAGGTGTGAGAGCTGAGAGGGACACTAGCCCTAGCTAACTCTGGGGGCTTTAGAGTAGCCTAGAAGAGAATCATGGAAGCAAGAAAAAAGAGCATGGGCTCAGAACTGGAGCTGTTCAGATTTTTGATCCCTTGCCTAGCACGTAGGGAAGAGCCTGCTCTACCATGTCTCCAGGTTGACTGAATCAGAAGATACTTTTCTCTGCAGAAGAGGGAGAGGTATGCTTTTCGTTACCATGGTGCCTCTCATTGGCAGCCTTCAGCACTCAGAAAATTGTTGATCGTGTTGACAGCTGCTCTCATCTTGCCTCTTTTGAAAGAAAAGATTTCTCATTCCTTGTTTCATCAGAAAATGAAAGCCTATGCAGACTGAAAAGACTGGCTCAGGGTCACGTTAGTGGACAATCTAATCTTGTATCTCTGTACTTCAGTACTCTGTGCAGGCACTATTTATACCCACAGCTCTGCAGTTGTCTTTAGTTGTCATAATCACATGTTGATTTGCCCTGAGTACAGATGTGAAAGATCAGGCTTAGGCTTTAGCTCTCACGGACCACCTTCTTTTGTTGTAATCGGTAGATCCTGCTGACTGAAGTTCTTCCACATTGACAGAGCATGGAGCAGGCTCTTAAAAGATACTGACTTTCACATCATGATACTAAATGGAGGCTTAAATGTGTTTCACACCAAAGATTTTCAGGATAAATAATCTATGCTTCCTGCAGAACATATGGTCTTGAAGTGCTCCAGATGGATTTGAGCTGCTGAGATGGTAAATTACATTTTCCCAGCTGAAATTAGGTCCCAGTATGGGAATGTGTTCCTGACTCCCAAATTGTCAGGATCTCTGTTATGGCAATGTGGTGAAGGGTATCTCCATTGCAGCTGCTGTGTCCATTTTCTCAAGGCAGCAGCCCATGACAGGTCTGAGAAATCTCTTTGTTTGGTCCATGGGATCCAGGATACTATTAGCAGCCTCTACATAGACAGAGGAGGCTTTTCTTGACAGGAGAGCTGATTTTACAGAACAGCATTGCTGTTGCAAAAACTGCTTTTAGTTTACTTCTCATGCTTGGAAGCAAGTGCAGTCCTAGCTGGAGTTTCCTCCAGCTAGAGAACGAAGAAGGCAAGCTAAAAGAGTGTGGATTATGTGGAAACGTCCTGTTCCGTGAGGGCTTTCCCTTGCCTTCCAGTGCATTAGAGGAAAGCTCGCCCTCTGTGACTGGGCCAGGAGTGGTGGGTTTCTGGGGCAACTAAGAGGCACAAGATGTCTGTAGCCTATATCTGGCCAGACATTCCCATTGAGAAGGACCATGCTGGTTTTTGTTGCCTGTGGCCTTCCAGGACAGTCCTGCTTCCTGTGTGCCACTCTCCCAGAGACTCTTGGGACTTTCATCCAGTGCCTAGGGAACTAAGCATGGCCATGCAGGTCAGACCAAAGGTCTGGCCAGACCAGTATCCCGTGTCCCAGAGTAGCAAATACGGATGCCTTAATAATTGTCATGCCCTAGGCTAATTTTCCATTCTCTTGAGATCTATGGCTCCAGGATTTCCTGGAGTCAGAGGAGTTTTCTTTCTATTCAGACTTCTATTCCCATTATTTCCCATCTGTTTATACTATTGGCATCCACCTGCCCTTTGGCAAAGAGCTCCATGATGTATCATCATGTGAGCTGCACAGAACCATCTCCTTTTGGCTACTTGGACTTTGCAGAGAGAACTGGTGTATTTAACTCTCAGGACACTAGATCTTTTATAATTATTTGTGCTATTGTGTTCACGTCTGAGGCAGAGTCCTTTCCTTCCATCACTGCAGAACTGGACTCTGTCACAAGAGTTGTATCTGTTTGTCCCTCACAGGTGATGTCTGGATTCAGGCCTATTAAGTTTGCAGTCAGTACTTTAACAATGTTAGACCTTAGGGCAGTATAACAGAAATTCAGCATTTTGCATGATGAGGGGAGAAAGGGAGATACTTTTCTATGACACACCACAATTGCAGTGCCTAGCTCCTATGGGGAGGGAGATGTTTTTAGCAAATGAAAATGGATTGTCCTTTTCTGACCTTAGAACTCCATAAGGATCTCTTACTGTTTTCTTTCTCTCTCCCCTTCCTCTGATCCTGCCCTGCAGATTTACATAGTTGAGTAAAATCATGCAGCATATCTTAGACAATGAAAATAAGTCTGCATGGGGAATAGCGAGACCTCCACACCAATAAAATGTTGTTTTAATGATGGCTATTTTCTGGCCCATATTAATTTATCACACTCTCCAGAGAGTACTTTGTTATGAAGATACCCTGTCAAATGCTTTGCCAGCTTTACTGAAAGGTAAGGAATGAAAAATCTCCCAGATCTGATAAAAGAAATGTTATAATTGTTCTCAGAGCCTGTATGATTTGCTGTCTTTATTGAACATGTACATTTTACATAGCATAAATTTTTTTATATACAGTGGTTTCTATCTGAAGTCCTGTGTCCACTTGGACCTCACTGATGTCATTCTCCTCCCCATAAAGCATATCCCTGCCACATCCACCTCTTCTACTGTGGCTGCAGGAGCTTGATGATGTGTTTCTCAGTGCATGTAGGAACCAAGGTCCCACGTGCACCAGATTAAGAGAAATGGGATTTAAACCCTTGTTTAAAAGTGAAAGACTGGTGCTGCTACCCACCTCAGTCTGCTGGTCTCCTTTCCCATGGCCATGAGCTCTGATGTGATGAACTGCCTAACTTTGGCCCAGAGCCATTTAAGGCATACTACTTTGGGCAAAAAATGTGCATTTTTGAAGATCTAGGTAAAGTCCATTAAAATAGGCGCTTTCAGTAAAGTGCAGATAGTTGCAGTGTTTCCCTGGACAACCTTCTCCTGGAACAATGTGGTTGCCAGTCTTCTGGCAGAGCCAACTTGCACAGAGCCATCTCTCCAGTTCTTTCTGCAGTGTGAGGCATTCTCAGATAAGGGGAAGGCACATTCAGTTGGTTCCAAATGACTCTGAAACCTATGTATGCCTTAGCTGGAGTCATAACTTATAGGCAAGTGCCACATCCAGAGACATAAAAAGGTGAGACATTGACTACAGCACATCCTGACCTACAATAAACCACGAGACTCGCTGAGTGACAGCCTTTGTCTGTGGCCAGCAACTTCTTTACAATGAGTTCCTCTGTCATCCTCTGCACCTGGCTCATGAGACCATGCAGTGCAAAAGTGACACTGCTCTGGCAGATTTCTCTTTTCTATGTCTAGGGGCCTGTCTGAGCAGTTGTGGAAAAAAACACCAGCTGCTTGCACTGCTGCTAGCATTCAGGTCTGACATCTGAAGTGCTGGGGCCTGAGGCATGGGCCCCAAATTAAAGTTGACCTCTGGATAAATCGTAACCTACCAGTATGTTTTGTTTCCCCCATTGGCTTCATGTTGCAGAGGCAGAACCTGGCCCACCTGTGTCTCTGTGTCTCTGCCCTCACCCAGGTAGTCGTGGCTAGGGTGGTGAGCAAGGCCAGAGCTGTATCAACCAGGAGCTGATCAGTTTGTGTGTGGTTTCTGTTAAGCTTGGTAGCATCTTGCTGAGCTCTCTTGGTGGTGCAGGGCCCCTGAGGAGCCATCTCTGTCTGTTGTGTCCAGCAGGCGATGCTGGTGCCACAGTGGGCAGTGGAGGAGCTG
>JAVSBS010014708.1:0-11248 GCA_033124195.1 Coracias cyanogaster | reverse complement strand
CACTCCCCCCCAATGATTTAGAATATATCTTGCTATTAAACCCCACGTTTTTCATAATGTGACAAAAGACATAAAATCACTTTAACTTAAACGAATATTCACGCCTTCCAGGTGATCAAAAAGACTACATTGTAAGTGCAAAAAATATGATTTGCAAGCTTTGTTTTTTAAATATTATGCAATTTATCACAGCTAAATGCTCTTTTTCCATTCACCCCCTCTAAATATTCTGGCAGATTATTTTTGTCACTTCGAATCCCTTCTGGACCACATGATGAAGGGCAACAGAGGATCAAGAAAGAGCTGTATTTATACCAAGTCATACTTGGTGGGCTTTCCTTGGCTCAAAATGAGAAAGGTGTCACTAAAACTGTGATGCCAACAGATAGCACTAAAAAACAGCCAACATGGTTCAAATATACTATCAGTAGTCATTAGAGGATGAGCTCAATAACTCGATTATTACTGTTCAACTAACCTAAAGTCTTTCTCATAAAGCTTTTATAACTATACTAAGTACTCTTTATGCACGTAAAAAATGTAGCTTATTCCATACTGAGTAAATAGATCTTATACTATCCTACTTTCTGTGTTCACTACTTCTGAAACAAAAATTGTAGAACAGAAAGCAAGAAACTATAAATATCTCTGTTGAAAAAGAGACAATGTTGATTAAGATTTAAAAAATATTAAAAGAAACTGTAGCTACAAAAAAAGAATATCTGAAACCAAATTTAAATTGGGAAAAATGGTAGAGAAGGATTAGGAATAATCACTATTCAGTCAGAAGTCTCAAAAGCTGACTACGTAGGATACTGCTTTAAGGGACCTTCTACCTAATTCGACCTAATTCTACATAATTCAGGAACACTACCGAACTTCTCTGATTAAAAGAAAACCTGCAATTGATGGGAATTATTACTGAAAATTTACTTAGCCAATGAAAAAGCCGCAGCTATTTAACAAAAGGACTGCATAGCAAAGTGGAAATTCAGTGTGTGGCAGTACTCCCACAACTATTATTCTGATTTCATAGCAATATTTTAGAAAGTCCTGAAGTGAAAACTACTTTAGTGGAAAAAAAGCTCTGACTTTTATCTTGCAAAACTCAACATAAATAGTAGTAGGGCCTGCAACTCTCAGAATCAATGCTTCATTCTGCATACACAGGTGATAAGAAACACACAGATAAAAAAACCCAACCTAAATCTTTCTAAATAGCTTAAACTAGCAAGGCAGAAACATGAAAGTGAATGTGAAAATAATAAAAAGGTGGAAAGAAGTGAAAAAACCTGAACCCATGTTAGAAAGCAAGTGAAATATTTATCATTAAAAGGTAAGCTTTACTGATAGGTTTTTCAGTAATAAGAAAGCAATATATTAAAGAATTGTTAACTAGCTCCTTGTCTAGACATAGCAGTTGACAATGAAGGATTCTACAAGATTTCAAGAAGTGCGATGGTTGATCCTTGAGAAGGACACCCCAGGAATTTAAGGTACCGTGTAAAAGTACTTGTGAAAGACATCTGTTCATTTTGAGTCCAGTCATTTGTTCAATTTGTTCAGAGGTTCACAAAGTTTTATGACCGTTTTTCCAAATATTAAGTGCTAAGGACATTAAGTGCATCTTTATTCTTACCTGGAAGAACATCTAGTTATGTAGTACTGCATATTGGGGGGAAAAAAAAGCAACTTTTCACATGTTCATAACGTTTAGACTCACAAATGATAAACGAATAACAAGAAACAGAGTATTATAATTCTTACTACTGTATTCTTAAATAACAGACAATTCCGACACATATGCGTCAAACCAAAGATGAAAAATATCCTATAAAATGAATTGGTGGTGAGTTACTGGAACAGGTTGCCCAGAGGGGTTGTGGATGCTCCATCCCTGGAGGTGTTCCAGGTCAGGCTGGATGGGGCCTTGAGCAACCTGGTCTAGTGGGAGGTGTCCCTGCCATGGCAGGGGGGTTGAAACCAGATGATTTTTAAGGTCCCTTCCAACCTAAACATTTCTGTGATTCTATGAATTATCAAAATGTCGCCATGACATATATCAGTTGTTACACTGTCTACATCTGATGACATTTTGTAAAATCTGCCTCAGACTAACCTTTTCAACTAGAGACACAAAAATGCAGGTTAGAAACTAGAAAGTGAAAGAAACTTCCACAGGAATGTTATATCTTTTATGATCTACGGAATGTCTCCATTTTCAAGGAACATACAATATTTAATTTTTATTTTCGTAACTGTAGTTATTTTTGTACAGCCTTTTCAAACCAAAATTTGCATAATTAAAAAATGCCTGTTTACATATCTAACCTGTGTGAAATTTAAACAATTTTAAAATACTATTAGAATAACCAGTTATCTATCTGAAGTGACTAAGCAATATATTTTTATTTCCTGTTAATTCTAGGGGTTTTTTATTTTTTTCCAAACTAGTATTTTTGACTTAGCAGGTAAAGCACGATTAGATTATTAAGGAAATACATTTTGTGCACTGGTTTTGCACAATGCCCCTTTGATTTAAGTTTGTTGTCAATGTAGACCTACTAAATTTAAATTATTTAAATATTTGTAATATTTCATGTTAAAAATAACATGCTAGATTAGCATATTAGAATAAATCATGCAGGACAGGAACTGCAACTCCCCTTTTAATAATTCTGAAGTCTTCTTATATGTTCACTCATAAAAAGAAAATGATGGAAGAGTAGGTAAATTGTGCTCTTATGCGGCAAATACACAGCAGGAGTTTGAGTGGGATGTAACAATTTAATGACTTTTTAAATCAATGATTTAAATGTCACCTAGTATACTCCGAACTGACTTTTCCCTGTCCTTTAAAGAACAGAATTGGCCTTGCAGTTCAACATTATGTACATTTCCACTATCTTCTAATGGAGCTGCAGTTTCTAATTGCTAACCTAAGTGTAATCTTCTACAGTACTACTTCATAATAATTATGCTTCATGCATTTAAAAAGTTATTTTTCTTCCTCGAAACAAGATGTCATAAGATGTAAAGGAAACAAGATGTTTCCATTACAGTGTAGATTTTCTCTAACAGAAAATCAGAGGTTACAATGAAACACTATGATAATTAAACAAGAGCTGTAAAATATGAAAGCACACTGAGTTAAGAATCCTATTTAGCATCATATTTAATTCAGTAATTCACGTAAATATTGCTGATAGGATTACATGAGGAAGTTATTAAAGAAAAGCATTTCTCAATTACAATACAATTGGCTTACAAGAAGAGCAATTTATAGTGTCAGTCCAGAGGAAAATGTTACTCATTTATTTAATATTTATCTTGATCTTTTATTAAGTAATCTGTTATAAGAGACAGACCTTCCCCAGTAAGAACACTAACATACAGTAATCAAGGTCCAATCTTGTCAGCAATGTGCTTAGAACTAATATGGGTGGATCCTCTACACAATTTATTAATAAAATTCTGCCTCTTCCTACTGTGAGTAGATCTGCTATTACTTCAACAAAATTTTCCACTTGGAAAAATATCATTCCACTAAAAGCTGAGAGGACTAGCCATTCAAACAGAAATATCTGAAGGTTCAGGATGCCTTCCTGGCACCTCTTGCATTGGACAGGAAACCTTTAAGAGACCAATCATGAGCTCTCCCAGGAGTTACATTCCATTCAATAAAATTGGCTGGAATCCATCAATCAAGCTGTAAAACATGAACATCTGACTGCAGGTTTTGGATGTAAATCTGTATTACTGTCATTAAATTTAAATGCAACCACAAAAATAATATTTGAAAAACTAGCTTAAGTATCATACCTGGCTCTTATTGGGAAGTTCTGAGCTATGTCTTTCATTACCTTTAAGGCATCATAAACAGGGGTAGACATAATTTGAGCAGCTGCTTGAAAACTAATATCTGGAAAAAAAAACAAAACCAACATCACTGGCAATATCACTCTCAACCAATACTGTCTACAATCAGAAAACTGTTCCATATATATACTCTCACTATTAATATTTTTTTTGTTTCCATTATACATTGTAAAAGATTATGAAGTAACATTAGTAAGGTAAAAAAGACAGGCACTTTAAATTTAGAAATACCAATACAAATTTCTGCCTGGCCATCTTGAGCATACATGTTGTACATGTAATTTCTACGTTTACAAAAACACACTGAAAAAAACAGGCAATTCACCATGTGGCATTACACCAGTATCGTAAGGGTATCATGCTCAAACCTAGATACACAACAACCCACAGACAGCCATAACCACAGTAAAGAATAAGGTCTTTCCAGCTCCAGGACTTCACAAGGTTTTCAGAGAACAGATATATTAAATTTAGAAGGCTGTATTGAGCATGTGAGGTGTACAATGTTCAAGAGCAGCAGCAATTTAATAGTAAGACAAGAATGTAGACTTGTGAAAGAAAGGCAAATCTGCTGTCAAATTTCATTTCTCCTAAGTGTCTAGCACAATTTTTAAAAAGATCTCATTTTTCTCTCTATGATATTCCTCAGAATGAAGTAAATTTTAATCTATCAGGACAGTTTATAATTCATTTGTCTATCCACTGGAAAAACAACTAATGGAATTCACTCCGCGTTCTCTGGTTCCTCACTTGGGTGGGACAAATCTTGGCACACAAGACTGGGGAAAATCCAATTTTGGTACCAATAGGGTATGGCAATGAATAATCTACGAAGTGCTTCCATGTACTTTGGATACAGTCTGCTTAACTACTTCAGGGCAATGATGCTTTTTCCTCATAAACTGCTATTTAAGACATTAGAGCAGAAACCGAAAGCCTCAGGTTATTAAGTTTGAGGAAAGCTGAGACCACACAGACTAAAAGGTGCTGGTCCGAAAGTCATAGAGGATGCTGTCTTGCAGAACTTTACACCATCTTTTTGAAGCAATTACATATTTAAAAAAAAAAAAAAAAAGAAAAAAGAAGAAGAAAAGCGAATAACACACATTCCTAGTTTAGCCTGATAAGGTATACCTTGGCTGGAAAAAAAGGTGAGTCTGAGTGGTGTTAACTTATTATTTCTTAATACTTTTAACAAAAAGTATAAAGAGATCACTGTTTTTAAAAAGAGCATTTCAGATCCTTTTCAACTGCTACAAAAGCTGTGACCAGATGAAGCAATACCCAGTTGCAGATGTTAGATTGCAATGCCTTATGTGCACTTAGGACATGTACTTAAAATCCTTCATAAATTGTTACTCATTTGCATTTTGTGCTGAACAGCTAGAGTGCAAATATCCAAATCCTACTGAGGTGAAGTGACATTCTTTTTATCTTCTTGGTTATCTCTGGACGGGGACCGTCACAGACCCCCCTTTGCAGCACCCTAATACAACTGAGAGAGCAGTGTAGGGCACCTTGAGGAGAAGATGATCCTGAGCTTAAAGCAGATCTCCAAGTATGCTTTGAAAGCTAATGAAGCACTAGAGATCAAGAGGCTACTCGCACTGATAAAAGAATGAGTTATCAGAGGGAATACCACACTGGTACTCTGTGCATCATTTTGCACTATGAATACTAAATCTAATTCCTTACCTAAGCCTTTTGAAAGACAACTCTTGAATGGTGCTTACGGTCATTTATAATTAGAAGTACGCCCTATAGCTGAAGGAGTTTTGGTTAAATTTAGTTAAATTTTTGCTTGGAAGCTAATTAAAGAAAATCAGAGTAGCTGAGCCATTAACTCAACCACTATAATTAGTTATTAAGAATTAACTAGAGAAAGCACCCAGCCACGTCAGGAGTTAAGAGTATCAAAACAACTGCACCATACAAAGAGGGGGTTGAAGACCTCCTGTCTGCCAAGGCTCTGAAGGTACTTAAGACAAGCCAGTACCATTCTTTCTGGCACTGAACAAAGAGCATCCTAACACTTAACTACTTCTAACACCATATGAATAGGTTGCTTGGTGAGCAACATCAATTTCATTCTTTATTCATATAGTCATGACACTGCAGAAAAGCCCACCACTAAGTGGAGACCTTGTACTAGCTTTTGAAGGTAGACACTAACAGGATCAAAATTTCACAGTTGCTTCTGCTTGAACATGAACAGACAGGTATTCAATCATGTAAAAAATAAAATTAAATAGACAAGAAAGAGAATTTTCTTTTTATTTGCACGGTAGATTTCTCAGGAGAACTGAATTACAATGTTTTCCTTTTTTTTTTTTTTATTTTGAATCAAGATAAACCTTGCAGCTCAAGGGGAGTTCATTGTTAAAAGACTGCAAGTGAGCTACAATTATGCCAAATAGCTGGTTTCAGACTGGATACTGCTGGCAAGCTCCGTAACAGTCACGGTCCCAAAAAGAAACTGAAGTTCAGATGATTGCTCGGTCTCCTTAGTTGCACTAGTGTAAAGGCAAATCAGTTTTGATCAGGTTGTCCTTTAAAAGCTAACAACGTAACAGGCAAAATTTAGTTGCCTGAATTTAAGTATCATGACATTTCATGGACCTATTTTTGAGTTATTTATAATTCCATTCAAGCGACAGAATGTCCTGCAGATCATCAGCACAGAAGTTGTTTAGAAATCAACTTCTACATATTTGTTCTCCCTTTCCACAGGAAAGCTTTTAAGAATGTGTTCTTCCATTTGATGTTATATTAAAAAAATATATCAATACGAACTCCAGTACACTGAAAAAAGTTAGAATTTATAAATAAAACAAGCTGTATTAACCTGTATTTTGTCCTGACTCTATAGCCATGTTAAAATGATATTTTTTGCCTGACCTCTCAAAAAAATATCTGAAATTAAATTTAACATCCTATGTAACACACCAGGCAGAAAACCGAGCAACATAACTTCTGCCTTTAAAATCAGTAAAGCTTATTTAGAGTCCTCCACCTTATAAAATTACTTCAATGCTCCTTTAATTTCTAGCATGTAATACTAGGACAAGATATCAACACATTCTTTTTAAATATTTGATACAATACTGCCTTGTTATGAAACCACATCTCTTTTTATAAGAAGCTTTTATCATGATATTGATACATCAACATAACAAAGGAAAATTAAACAGAGTACTGTGTTAATTCAGAAAAATGCAATACGTACCCTGTAGCTCCCAAACCTTCAGTGGTTCCATGTTGTTAGTAGTTTCAATTAGATGTTTTTTAAATTCTTTCAGGTTATTTTTCAGATCAGGATGCATCTGTCTACAGTAAAACATTTTAAAAAAAGGGAAAATCAGTGACATCCATCAATGCCTTCTTTTATCCACAGTTTTGCTTACAGCCCGTATCTTCAGGGTAACAAGCAAGAATTAAAATTTAAATTAATTCTTAAAACAAAAATGAGGATTTGGGGTGTGAAAAGGTGATTTCTGAGCACTATAACCCAGTAACTCTTACAAGAATAAATTCAACTGTTTTGTAGTGATCTGTCTTAGAACCTGTCACATAAATTTTGATGGAATAAATGAACTCAAAGACTAAATGGTATTAACACACAACACAGGTAACCTTGTAGTTATTTTACTATAGCATAATGTATACCCAACTGCACACTAACTGTACTACAGATTACATCTAACTGTACAGTTTGTTGTATTACCTACAAAAGATATAGGAAAAGCAATGTTGAGAACATGTTTTATAAATTAAGATCACTGACAACATCAAGCTGCTGAGCACACAAATCACTAGTCAGACTTGAAGAGCATGGTACCAAAGAGCCTGACTATTTGTTTTGAAAACATAATTAGGCAAAGAAGTTTCAAGGGCACAGACTTCAGCCTGTTACAAGACACCTCTGAACATCAAACAATCTCCATCAGATTTCTAAATATTCTTCTATGAACAAAAAGTAAAAAGTAGCTAAAAACCAGCCGTCTAAAGCATTAAGACTTCAAGTTCTGTAATATTTCATATTTTGTTTTAGATATTAATAAGTTTCACAAGGAATGCCTTCTCATTTTTTAGCTGTCAGGTATTAATTGTTGTTCTTTATAGAAAAAGAAAAATATCACTGATCAAGACCGCTGTTCTGGAGTTAAAATATAGTCCAGGCTCCTCAAAGCATACTTAGCTGAAAAGGGAAAGCACAACAGAAAATGCCTTTTTATCTTACTTGTAACATAGACTTAGAAATAACAAAGATAGTTCATTCTCTTAGAAATCCTTCTATGAAGTTGCAAAGTAGTTTTGAGCTTTTTAATTACTGTTTTTACAACCTTCTTTGCAAATTTACCTTGATGATATGGATTTTTTTCCTGTTCAGACCTTCAATGAATGAAAGGCAACTGCAAAACAAGGCCTAACCACACGCCACAACCAAGATTTATTATTGATGCTTGTTCCCTCATTTCTCTTGTTCACTTATGCTATGGTCAATATAGGCACAAAATCACACACTAGGCCAACTGAAAAAACCCTACCCTTCTCTGGATATGTATCATGATGTGCGATTGAATTATGTTAATTTGCACAACCAAATAGTTCTATTTCTGAGATTTTATGTCTTCTGCTTACATTCGTAACTATTTCACAGCTGAGAAAAGGATAACCTTTGACATGGCTATAACTGAGGGGCAGCTTACAGATTACTGAAACATCTCTTTCATCTCCGGTATGAAAAGGAGAAGAAACAATGCCTAGAAACAACGTCTAAAAGCCCAATTAATTGTCTGGCAGCTTCACAAGCTAGTCACAGTGCAACATCAAGAACCTAAGTATAGCTAAATCTAGCATAATCCAAGAAGAAAAAAAAGCTCAGACAAACATTTGACATAAGCATTTAATACTACCTGCTGTAGAAAGTCTCTAATATATAGGTGAAACAACAAGTAAGCCTCCAGATCTGGTTGTGCTTCTATCTCAATGTGTTCACTTAAAAAAAGGCAGAAAGGGGATGGTCTCTCAAGAATTTTGACAGCATTAGCAGCTCAGAACTCTGAGAATACTCACAGCTTAGTGAGAACATTTATGAACAAGTTAACTTTTTGCTTTAAATAATGGGAGAATGATACTAGAGAAGACCCACGCTCTTGAGTTTATGTCAATGAAAAAAACAGGATTTATGATTCACTGCATGGATCTCTTACAGGAAAAGGGAAGCACTTTTGATGACTGCATCCATGAAATGAATTAATCAGTGGAGGACTGGAAGGAGCCTTCGATAGAGTAGCATCCAATTTGATCTAAAAGATTGTAGCTTGGAGATAAAAGAGTTTTTGCTAGAGCAGAACACAAATTTACAAACCCCAAAGTAAGAAGACACCTATAATAAGTGTATCTGTCAAGAAATACCACTCCTTAACTCTAAGAAATTAATGACTATCCATCTTAAACACATCTTATGTAAGCTACATCACATTTTAGTTTGTATTTTTTGTGCTGCTACTTGCATTTTGAAAACCAACATTTTGACTCTATTTATCTAAAAACAAAAGTAGTGGCAACGATTTACTGTAGATATAAACATGAAAACATGGCATTCTAAGTTTTTGTGACTGTCTCTCAGAGGGAATTTTTTTTTTTAATTTAAAAACAGATTACTGTATTTACTGTTGTATTCTAAAAGAATGGGAAAACTAAAAGCAATACATTGGAATGATCAGAAAGAACAACTATCACATCTTTACATTCACAAAACACACACACAGAAAGAACGAGAATTTTCACCAGTGGCAAACAAAGTAATTTCCAACATAAACCACTCTTCTGTTAAAAAAAATAAATATTTTTGGTTCAGGTTCCAGAAACAAATGCAGGGGTTTAATTATATCAACTCACTTTAATTTGCCAAAAAGAAATCCTTGGACATCACTTTCTTCTTCCTCCTCATCCTCCTCTTCTTTTGTCTTATTTGCTCCTGAACACATAGCACACGTAGACAATATAAACAAAGAGAATTACTGATGTGTTAAGTTCTTATTAATTATAAAACGTCTAACAGAAATATACAATTGGAAAGGTGTCGTCCTCAGATGTAATTTCAATGAGATTTATACTTCCACATTCATATTTTGGTATCAGAATGAATCACTTTAGAGAACTTAGCAACATTCAAATTCATTTTTAAATAGAATTCATCCAATGATTAAATTTTTTATATAAATGAAATTGATATGGTTAAATAGTTAACTTCCCAAAACAGCTATTTCTCAATATGATTAAATGGTAAGGTGTAACTCTACCAGCCAACTACTACCAAATTTATGCTTTAAAGGCATGATGACTTCAAAGTGCCTGAATCTCCAGTTAGCATTTGATGTAAGTCAGAGATCAGTTTCTTTCTCTTAACAGAATTAAACTATTTTTTATGTGATTCAAAGGCTATTAAAACTTAGTCTTACCAAAGAGAGTTAACTAACTAACTTTCTTTCTTGTAACTGTCCTCGCAATGTAATTCCTCTGTGTCAGGATGCCATAAGCTACCACTTTCTTTGGTAAATGTCTCGTTTCAGCATGTGGTAACATACACTGGTACCAAATTCTATGATATGGCACATCTTTCCTACAGAAGATTGTCAAATTATTTCTGCATAAATTCAGGAAAGTATCCCTTACCCCTGAAACACTAATTGTAGATACTGTAGTAATTAGCATATTAAAGATGTGCATAAACATAAAATAATTGCAGAACAAAGTTTAAATTATCTTATTAAAAGGAAGGAGAATGAGCTATGTTTTGAAGAGCCACAGAAAATAATAAGAGGTTACATAATGGATTTATATCCTAAGCACAGATGTTTACAGATGCTTGCATACATTTTGATGTCTTAGTTCCTCACGCCTGAGACTTTCTTCTGTAGAAAGAAATTAAGTAAAACCTTCTAAATATTACTGACTTTATAAATGAAGATTATATCATATTTCAACAGTATGTCCAATAAGATATCATAAATAGATTTTTAAAGCCACATACCTTTAACCTGTGTGTCATCTACTGCTTTATATTCTGTGCTTTTTATTGCAAGTTCTACACCATATCCAGATAAATACATTTTTCTGGAGCTTGGCTGCTGTTTGATGACATTAACAAAAGAAAAAAAAAAGTAACTTTATAAAATATACCTTAAAAATTGTATTTATAGAAGATTAACAATATCTAATACTATAACTTTAAAATGTTCTGTCAGTCATAACTTAAATTCCTCTTTCAATTTGTAATTCAAAGTACAGAAAGCTACACCCAACAAATAACAAGAGTCATATAAGACATACTGACAGTCCATTGAGAAGGTGTGCAGCAGAA
>JAVSBS010014707.1:0-18514 GCA_033124195.1 Coracias cyanogaster | reverse complement strand
ACTGGCGCCCCCGCGCGGGCGAGCGCAGGCCCAGCGCCGGGAGCGCGCCCGCGGCCCCGGGACCGACCCGCTCCTGCCTTCATCAGCCCGAGAGCATCCTCCAGCACCCGCCGCCGGGACCCGCGCACGGAGCATCCGTAGCGCTGGGCTCTGTCCCTGCGCCGCTCGCCATGGTCAGGGAGGACCACCGAGATATCCCCGGGTCCATGCACTGGAGCTTTCTGTGGCTCCCAGCCCAAGGGGCAGCTCTGCAGAGACGATGGGAAGCATGTTCTCTGCAGTTGGAGCCACAGGTGCCCCATTGTCTGGTGGCTGCAGAGGTGGAGTGGGTGCCTGGCAGGGCTGCCGCTTGTCCTCATGGTAGCATCAGTGCTGCAAAGCTCTGCAGCCTCCCTGGCTTCCAGCCTATATGTTTTTAAACCTCCACCAAGACCTCCCTCAAGACGTGTAGTGGCTATTCATGCATAAGCAGCTGGATCCAAACTTAGCCCCAGGGTGTGTGCAGAGGGGATACCTCTATACAGGACACACCTCATGTGACAAGTGCTCTGTGGTTCCTTTCCAGGGAAACAGAGCTTGCATTACACATTTCTCCCATCTTTCATGCTCTCCATTGAAAATTGTCTTTTCCTGTCATATTTCTCTCTCAGCTGACCTAGTACAGCTCTGGCCATCCAATGGTTGGCACAAGACAAAGCAGACAAAGCAATGTGCTCCTCAGGGAAGCAGGATGAGCAGAGAAGCTCTTATCCAGCTTCAACTTTGCTTTGCAAAGCCCTTCCTGAATGGATTAGGGTGCTTAGCTTTAACAGCTAAGTAACTGCATCTCAGGACAATCCAGGAAAACCAGCAACATGGTCTGTATGCCACCTCTGGATACAAGACCCCTCTCAGCATGATGAGCTCAAAACAAACATCCCCAGCACTGCCTGGGGGCTACCAGTGGTCCTCAACCACTGTGGTGCACACAGTGTCCCTTAACTGCATCCCTAGCTGGGAAAGCCAAGGTCCTTACCAGCCTACCTGTCCCACAGCTGAAGTTGGTGGCTGCAAGCACTTTCTGTGAAAAAACAGACCAAGCATCATCCCCAGTGTGTGCCAGGGCCAACTTGTCTCCCTGGGAGAGGTGTTTCCACTTCTGGCCAACCCCTGAGATCCTTTCACAGAGTCCCTTGCTCACCCTGGGGACATTGACAGTCATCATTAGGCAAATGGCACCACTGAGACCACCTCTGGGGCTAGAAATGAACCCACCAGTCCCTGTAGTAGTTTAGCCCTTTAGGATATTAATACCAGAAAGGACGGGGAAACATCTTAATTAAGAATTTTTAAATGACATAAGAAAAAAAAGCAACCTACCAAAGCCCCCACATCTCTTCTAAGTCTTTAATATTGATTTTAAAGAGGCAGCTTGGACACCGCTGGTGGTCAGCTCAACCCAAACCCCCCAAAGCCAAGAATTATCACAGCTATTGAAATGTTTGACAGAAGGATCCCAGAGCAGTTTGCACTAATTGCTCAGTATAAATATTCCATTATATTATCAGACAATCAGAATCTACCCAGCAAATCAGCCTCTCTGATCCACTGTAATCAAGAAGCAAAGCATGCGTAACATCACAACATAAACACTGTCTGTAGGGGGGAGCCAGAGGAGGGGGGCCTGCCTGAGCTTGGCAGGTCCTGTGGTAATCACTGCTCTTTTTGTTGTCATTATTTTCTTCCTAATTTCTAGAGGAAAACTAATTTCAGGGCAATGTGGCATAAGCTGGAGGAAAGCTGCCACTGATGAAGGGGTCCAGAGGAAAGGCTGCACAGGAAAGAGCAAGGACTGTACTTACAGGTAAGCTGTTAGAGGGCTCAGGTTGGCAGGGACCTCCGAAAGCCCCAGCTCGGAGCAATCCACTGAGAGCATGATGCCATCCTCTTCGCAGTGGCACAGGGGTGGGCATGAGGGCGCAGCACCTTGCTCTGCGGGCACTGCCAGGAAGCGGGCAGAGGAGGCCAGAAGAACACCCCAGAAGAAGAGCTTGTCCATCCTTGCCTTGGCTGCGGCCATGGGGACTGTGCGAGGTGCCGCTGTCTCGCTCTGAGCCCGGGGCTGGGCCAGGTGGAAGCAGCAGCAGCAGGCAGGGTATCTCCTGCAGGTCGGAGTGCGGTAAGGATGCAGCCAGGGAAGGGAAGGCATTGTTGAATGATCTTGGTTATTGGGTTTCAAAGGCTGGGCAGGGGCGTGAGACACTCCAATGGGAGGAGTTAACTTTCTACTCTTTCCTTCTCTCTCTCCCTTAGAGCTGGCAGGAATTTCATTCAAAGGGAAGAAAGGAGGAAAAAAAAAAAAAAAAGAAACCTCAACAAATAAAGACCTGTTCATTGCTCCAGGACCTGAGCTTGTTTTGTAACAGTGTTTTTGTGAGATAGCAGGGCAGGGGAAGGAAAAGCTGGCTCCGGCAAGGCAGAGGAGTATAAATAGGGAGGCAGGAGTACCCAACCAGCCCTTCAAGGGCTTCAGACTTCGGGACGCTGAAATATAACCCCAGATAAAGGACTCTGTGTGTCTGAGCTGACTGCTAAACCCAGCTACAACTGGAAAGTCAGGGTGCAGCTGGGGAGAAGGGAGTGAGGAGCTCATAAGGAGCTGTTTGCTGGGAGGGACCGTGCCCAGGGCTGTACGTCTGCCTGTCCCATGGTCCGACCCTCACTCACAAGCTCTTTCCATGCATGGGACAGGGACTGGGTGGGGGATGGAGCAGCAGTGTCATGGGTCTGAGTTTGGTAGGGAATGTCTTCAGAGGGCTCTCCAGGACAGTGGGACATGGTTCTCTTGCAGCTGTGCCACTTGCTATAGTTTGACCAGATCAGGGTTGAGTGCATGTGCGAGCTGTCTTTGCAGGCACAGCACTGATGCCAGGAGCAGGTGGCTGGTTTTCTCCAAGAGCTCTTTCTAACCATGGGTAAATTGGTTGGAGGTCAAAGTAGAGGAATAGTCCATAGAATCGGCATGTGAAGCCATGTCATCTGGAGCTCGATCATGCAGAAGGGAGCTAGCCCAGCCCAGGGCCTCAAGATGTTCTGAAACATGTGGGATGTGCATCAGAAAAGGATTTTTTGCTGCTTGGGTGTTAAGGACCTACCGAGTCTTGGGGCAGCTGCTTAGAAAAGGGCGTTGGATCTTCAATGGGAGAAGGCTGCAAAGACCAGCTCTGTGTGGCTTCTCTGATCCTCCTTCCTGATTGCAGCTACCATGATGACCCTGGCTGGGGTGACTGCTGTCCTCCTACGGCAGTGGTTGAGTGAAAGGGACTGAGTGTGGTCCACAGCTTGAGCCACACTGCATTTCTTTCTTTATAGGGCCGTGTGTCTTGTCTGGAACCAGGACAGCAGCTGAACATGGGTCTCTCACACCTGAGAAAGACAGCTGATCACTGGGCTTTAGGTGGATCTGGACCACCATCAGAGCTGGTGCTTCCTCCCTCTGCCTACCCTCCAAGTCATGAATGGGAGAGAGAAAGAAGGGCCCAGGTTTGGCAGGCTGCAAGGTCACCCCTCTGACTGTGGCCATGCCACAGTAAGATGCCTCGGTTTTATGGCCCCACTTTCTCTGAATGTGTTTTTGCTCTTGTCAAAAGAGTTTCCTAATTGATAGCCCAGTTATCTCAGGATAAAAGAGGTAGGAGAGTTATCTGAGGTTGAGAAGGTAAGCCTGCAAAGTGGGAGACATAAAAAGCTCCAGCTAACCTGGGGCTGTGGTGCCTGGAGGTCTTTGAGTCAAAGCGAGTATCTCCTCCAAAAAAATCTGCTGAAGATTGAGCTTGGGGTTTGGGGCTGATGCACAGAGTCTGGCTGAGGTCTCCTGGCCTGGCTGATGCAGGATCTGAAACTATTCCATTTACAAAGTCCATTCAGGCTCTGCAGTTTCAGAACTAAAACTCTGTCACTGCTGAAGTCAGTGGAAACTTTGTCACCAAGTGCAGAGGAGCAAGGATTTTGGTCTAGGAGCAGGAACTGATTTAACTGGAATTAAGCACCTTCCAACACGGGCAGTTCTGAAGATGTCATTAATTAAACATTTGCAATGTGTTTTGGGAACTCCAAATGTAAAGCACTGCTTGGCAGGGAGATGGGAAGCCTGCCTTGGAGAGAGGGTTCCTCCTTGGGTTCCTTGACAATCTTCCCCTCCAGCTCTAACGTGGGGATTTAGCATGGCCTGAAATGGCCAGATTTGCTCCAACAGCAGCCAGGAATTTTATGTCAGTCCAGAGAAAGTATCAGGCCTATCGCCCTGCTCCTGGCTGCAACAGCAGCTTTTATCTACCATTGCCCTATCCTTCTCTCTCCAGCTGAAGCAGCCAGGCTGCAACTGCACCGCGAGCTCCTGACAACTCTCCTCGGGGATCCAGGGCTCGAGCTGAGCACACTATTAATAGAGCTCTTAAAAAAGTCATGCTGAAGAGATTCCTATTGAAAACTGCCATTCTGCTGAAATGGAGCCATTTCCTCAGGAAGGCATTGACTGCAATGACATTTTTCACATTGTTTTTGGAGCAGCACAGCCTGAATTTGGAGGGCTTTGCTCTGCATGTCTCACTTTGCTTTAACTTCTCTGTTTGCTTTTCATTCCAGCTTGGCTGTGGTGTTTCATTTCCATGTCTCATGTCTTGAGACCTGATAATAGACGTTAATATTCAAAGCGTTCACTTATTCCAGTGTGTCGCTTGGCTCCTGGCAAAACCAAGAGTCTGGACATCAAATCATTTGGAACAGAAAGTTTTGATGTTTCCATGGTAAATCTGGAATTTCTGAGTAAGTCCCTCTGGGGTGGAAGTGTCTCTTTTCAGCCAGCTCTTACTGAAATTGTAGTTTGCTGTGAGTAGTGCAGTCTACACTGTGCCCTTGTTAAAGGCTCTGAGAGCTCCGGATCCAACGAGTGGATTTTTTTCTGCAAGACTCACATGTGTTTGTGTGTTGTCCTCTAGTGGCAGTCCGTGGTTTGGGGAGATGAGAAGAGCACAGCTCCACGGCAAGCAGAGCAGTAATATCCGTTCCCATGATGCATCTGCACCAGCCAGGCTTCCCGACATGGTCTGCTGCACCCCCGTCCACAGAGACCTGCTTTTAGAGGACGGAGCTGAGACTCTGGTATCCAACATCAGGGTTTGTGGCTGAGCATGACATCTTAGTATGTGCTACCTCTGGGTGGCAGGTGAAATCCCAGGTGATATTTCTCCTGCTGCCTTCACACTGCACAGCTAACAGATCTTCCTGCAACTTGCTTAAAAGCAGGGAAGAAAACCTTGGAAAAATTTAGAGTACTTCCTAAGTGGGGAACAAGGTCCACCTCGTGAGCTACTGCAAACATAGTCATTACCTCTGCTTGTCAGGGGCACAGAAGAGGCAAGGGTGGTGGGAAAGGTCTGTGTTAGTCACGCCAACAACTGATGCTCAAGGTCTGGCTCTGGATCTCAGACTTGAACCTGAGGAGAGCTGGGACACCAGGTACCAGCGCTGGCCAGAACCTCTCTGTGGGCTAGAAATGAGATGCCAAATAAACTGTGGACCATGGCTGGCAAGACTTTTTAGAGCTGTTGGAATTTAAAGGGTTACAGAGTTGTTGCAGGGGTACAGCTGGGGCAGGGCTGCAGCTAAACCCTTACACAGGGGCTGATGTCCTTTCCTGCAGAGCCAACATGACTCTGTAGGCACAGACAGGAGAATTTGCTGGACTTTGACCTTACCACTTAGCAACGCTCTTCCTGCAGAGAGGAGGGAGGTGATGGGCAGTGCTGTGTTGTCAGTCCTCTCAAGGTTCTGCCAATGTCCTGGACATCAAGCCAGGGACCTTTCCAAGCTGGAAGACAGGTTATGCTAGCTGAGATGAAGGGCTGGAGGCTGTTTACTTCTGTCCACAGCATGTTCCAGATGTGGGGACCCTGGAACAAATGCCTGAGTGGGTCTTCTGCCCTACTTTTTAGTCCCTTTCCTTCAGAGGGTTCAGAATTCCGCCAGTAGAATCCCAATTTGGTTGTTGACCTCCAAGGACAACCAGTCCCTACTGCAGACCAGGAGGACACTGGCTGTTTTTCACTGCCAAGGTCACAGCAGGAACCAGGACCCAACTGTTCTGCACAATAGAGAGGACAACAGAGAGGCAGTCCCTCCAGATGGGCTTGCAGGGGAAGGAGGAGATGCAGAGAGCCCCAGGCAGTCTCTCCAAGCACAGGGACACCAGAGAAAAATAGGCATCACCAGGACTGGCCTGTGTATGCCAGGGCATGCACTCATCCACCTCATCTATGACACCTCTGTGGAGGGGACACTCATTCCTGGACTGTGATCTCTAAGGTAATCCCTCTAGACATTCTTGCCATCCCTGTCTTCCTGAAGCTGGTCCTCCAGATTCTGGGAAGAGCAGGATGCAGCCCAAGCCAGCAGGGATGGGCTGAATGCAGTGGGAGCCAAGATTCTGATGCTTTGGATGTGTTTGTAAGCCTGGAGCATACCCCGGGGAGCCATTCGAGATTGGATAGAGAAGCAAAGGCCAGAGGAATGTTCCTGGTGTCCCTGCTCCCATCGGGGCCATCCAAAGGCTGAAAGACCACAGTCAGGCTATGGGTGAGTCCAGGTCCAGCAAGAGCTCCCAAAGGCTTTCCAAAATGTAAATGCAAGTGCTTGCAAACAAGCAAAATGCTCCAGTGCCCAGCATGCTGCTCTAGCTGCCCAACTGGAGCAGGGGAAGGACGAGGACTGGAGGTATCTGTGATCCCTGCTAGTAGGAAGGACTAGTGCCAATGAAGTCACACAGAGAAGGATGGTTCCTCCCTGATGTCCAGGGCACAGAATAGCACAAACTTCAGATGCACTTTTAACTTCTTGCTCTGGGAGTAGCTGCTTGCAAAAAAAGCCATGGGGCAGCCTGGTGCCTCCATGCCCTGCAGAGAAGATGAACAGAGGTGCAGAGCTGGGTAGAAGACTTGTTAGGTGAAGCAGATCCTAGTTCAGTGTGCTACATGCTTGAAGAGTTTATTTTTTGAATGCCTGCATCAACTGGGTCAGGGAGCCAAAGCCATGGCAAGCCTAGCACATGCAAGAGCAGGGTGTTGAAGAGAGAACCTCAGCTCTGGTCCTACTTGGCTGTCCTGGAAGGACTTCCCCTCCAGATCAGACCTACTTTGAATCTAGCTGGCCCCAGAGCTTCTGCTCTCCTGGTAGCTGATGGCAGTAGTTGATGAGACGCAATGCTGGAGGTCCTGTGGAGGAATAGCCTGCAAGCCTGCTGCTCCTGGTACTGGTACAGCTCAGGTGGTAGAGACAGTGAGCAGTGGGCACCCTCACACCATGGCTACAGCTGATGCAGCCACAGCCTGGTGCCAGGCACCTAATCTCATGAAGGTGCCCATCTTGGGATGTAGCAGGGTGTTGTGGGCTCCCTGTAGTGGGAGCAATTCCCTGTTACCATGTTGTGTGAAGATGTGGCAGGTGTTGGACTCTATGTGCCCCGGAGGGTGCAGGGGACAAGGGAGATCCTAGGGCAGAAGTTCAGCCCTGATGAATGGAAAAGCTGTGGGCTCAAGGATTGTGGTGCTCCAGTGGTTACTAGCAGGCTCCCATGGCTGTGGGTCCCCGGTAGATCCAAGGGTTGGGTACCTCTGCTTTCCTGTCCCTTGGCAATTGTAATCCAGTTTGCCCCTGCTCTGGCAGCCATGGGAAGGTGGGAAGGGATTGGGAAGAGGGGTTCAAATGGACATGGTCCTGCTCATCTCCAGGCTGTTGACCTCTTCAAGGGGGCTGATGGAGGAGGGTGGTGGTGGGATGCTGCCAGACTGGAGCAGTCTAAATACGAAGAACAACATGGCATGGTCCCGAACTCTCTGGGCGGCCCAAGCTGGAGGCTTGTTTTGTTTTACTTTTTTGTTGTCTCTCTCTCCCCCTCTGGGTTTCGTGGCTCTGAGCTGCAGGGATGGAAAATTATTCATCCAAACCACAGCTCCCATGACACCCTCTGTAAGCATCTGTGGCTCCAGACTCTGCTGCAGCAGTGGGTGGGAGGTCGTAAATTCATCATCATCACCAAGTTGGCTTCTTGTTCGACAGGACATGAAACGCAGCGAAGCGGGCTGTGCTACAGCCACAGTCATACCAAACCCACTGGGTGAAACCTGTTGGCCAGTTTGCATGACAAATCCCTGTCCCATGCCTGTCCCACTGATGAGAAGGTTCCTTTATACCTGCCAGATCAGCTGTGCCTTAGCTGCAGATGTCTGCAGGTTCATCTTGCCTGCTGAGTCTACTGGAAATGCTGTGGGGTTGTGCTAGCCAGATGTGAGGGCTGTGGGATCACTTGCTCTTGGAGTTAAGAAAGCTGTGCAGACAGCAACATGCCTCCCTCACCGTGGCTTTCACTTGGTTCCTTACAACTCAGAGCCCCTCACAACTCTGTGCATCAGACCTGTCTGGCTTCGTGTCGCTGTGCCCTGTTGTGGGGACTGCCACCTCTGAGCATGGACACACAGGAGACCCATGAGAACTACCCCGAAACATTGTAAAAAGGTCCTGGTGCAGCAGCCCATCTGGCAACGCAGAGGCACCGTTGGGGTGAGAAGTGGAGTGGGGCAGGTGCAAGCAGAACTTGCCTCTATCTTGCTTGGTCACTGCCACCAGCTAAGGGTGAATTAGAGGGTGGCCAATTTGTCTCATGTGGATGTTGCCCTGCTCTTCTCCATGAAAGACCCACAAGCAGTCCCTGGGAATTCTGTCCCAGTCTGAGGCCTCTCTCCTGTGCCACAAGCTTGCAGAGCCAGACCCAGATCCTCTCCATGGGGAATATGGCTTTGAGCAAAGCCCCAGGCATAATGACTGAAAGCCACAGGGTAGCTCTGATTGTGGAAATATAGAAAAGAGAGGATGGGGAGCTCCTGCTCCTTCTTACCCTTGGCAGCTGCCCCTTTCTGAGGAGGCAATCCCACCAGGCTGTTGGGAGATTCTGGTAACAGCACTTAACAGAAAGGCAGGGCTTGTGTGTGCAGAACCCGAGGCTACTGTGGGGTCATGCACAACCAAAGGGGCAATGACCATCCACCCAGGGTAGGGAGCCAGCAGCATGAGCCCAACATACTGGCTGCCAGGCTCTAGAGAGAAAACTCCCTGGTAATCTTGCTGTGCCCCACACAAGGCTCTGCTACCTCATGGCAATGGCTCCTCCTTCACATCTTCACTGTCACTGTCACTTTGCAGGTCCCTCCGCGGATGTTCTTAAAATCCTCTGAGAATAAGAGCATTAGGTGTTTTACACATCAAAACCATGCTGGGGCATACAGGTACAAAGGCTTCTTGGTGTTCAGTGAGGACTGCATGCTTTGAACAAGAGCCTGTTGGGCACCCGGCTAAAGACATAACCACAGTCAGCATTTGGGGTTTCTGGGCCATGTGTAGCAAAAGAGAACCACCGGTTGTGTCCAACAGCACCAGCAAGGAGATGCTAGAGTTGGATCCAGGTCTGGGTCATCTCTCCCCTGTTTGAGGGAATGAGCATCATTCCTTTTCCTACATCACCAGCTCTTTCTCTCATTCCTGCACAGGAACCTCCACCTTTGTGGGCTTTGCAGGTCAGCTGTGCTGAGGCTAAGACAGTGAGGACAGGACTCTGACAAGTGGATGAGATTTGGCCTCTGGTGTGGAAATATCAGCCCTTTTACTGTCCTTGTAGGAGTTTGTTTTAGTGGACTTGCAGGTCCTGGCAGAAAGGCTACTTGTTGCCCAGGAACTATTTCTAAGACTGGCTGGAGCTGGAAGGTGAAAGCTGGACATCAAGATTGTTTCTGCTGGAAGTCTAGGAAGGATGGGCCTACATGCATATTGTCAGCATGGTCTTTGAGACTGCTTCTTCCTGAGGGCTCTTGGGATAAAACCCCTAAGGCCAATGAGATTCTGTGCTGCTGGGCAGGTCTAAACTTCACCAGCCTGTCAACTCAAAACTCTGGACAGACAATGGGTACATCATTCTTTGGACCAGATTTGATTTTGCATATTGCTTGTTTATGTCAGGCCTTCAGCATACACCGGTGTGCTCTGCTGTGTGCTCCAGAACACGGCAGGTGGCTGCTGCTCCAAACTGCAGGGGCCACATGAACAGCAACCAGCTTGACCCCACCAATCCTGCCTACTGGACTTTGGGGTTGCTGGGAGCAATTATTTCCTTGCTATGATACTTCTGCAGCACATGTATAGTTTAGAAGTTATCGGTCACATGAAAGTCATAAAGCCACTGGGCTTCCTGTGAGCTTGTAGGCAAGTGCTACCCTGCCCAAGACAACATCATAAATCCTTTTGTGCACACAAGAATTTCCACTGAGTTTTGCAGGAGTTTTTTTGTGTTGAAAGTATTCACACATCCTCCTGGAGAGCTCTTGGCATGTTGGCAGCCAACCAGAAGCAGAAATGCTACAAGTCACTGTGATGGTCACTTGTGCAGGCTGAGCAGTAAGTGATCTGCTGCATCATGCTGGTGAGTGACTCTGGAACAAAGACGTAGTCACGTGGGAACATTTTCAAACAGTAACTGGATTGATGACAATCTAGGTCAGGGTGGATGAGAGTGACCTGGAAGCTCTGACCTGGGGTGAAGACAGCATGGCACACACAGAGTTCCCAGGGTGGAAGGAAGCAATGGGGAAGAAGCAGCCCTGTGTGGGGTTAAGGCTCTGCACCATCTTAGAATCGTGGAATCATTTAGGTTGGAAAAGACGTTTAAGATCATCTAGTCCAACCATAGCCTTCCTCTAGCAAGTCTGTGGCTAAACCATGTCCCTCAGCACCACATCTCCACAGCTTTTAAACATGCACAGAGATGGGGACTCCATCACTGCCCTGGGCAGCCTGGGCCAGGCCTTGACAATCCTTTCAGTGAAAAAATTGTTCTTCATGTCCAACCTAAACCTCCCCTGGTGCAACTTGAGGCTGTTTCCTCTTGTTCTATCACTTGTTACTTGTGAGAAGAGACCAGCACCCACCTCTCCTGTAGTTGTAGAGAGTGAGAAGGTGTCCTCTCAGAAATCTTAATTTCCATTAGCCCATGAGTGCTGCAGCATGGTACTGGGAGCAGAGCTGGGAATGCAAGGAAGGCAAAGATGGCAGAGGGGACGGAGCAGCAAGTAAGCCCTGCCTGCAGTACAGAAGATCATGGGTGCATGGAGAGACTTATCCTACCTAACTGCGCACTGTCTGTGTCTAGATGTGGGCAGTGGATGCAAAGGACAACGGGCAAGTTCCCACCCCTGCCTGGGCACCTGGCTGGCAGCTGCACTGTACTGGAGAGAAAAACTGCCAGAGAAAAAAGCATTATCTGGGGAGAAGGGACATCAAACCCAGCTGCAACTGAGGCATCATCCCAGTGCTGCGATGGCTGATGGTTGCCCATGCTTAGGTGCTCTGGGTATCCCACTCTGGGTTGCAGACAGCAGAACCTTTGTTTAGGAAGAGGGAGAAGCTGTTTGTGGAAACATGGGGGCACCAGGATGAGTGGCCAACTCAGTTGCCCACCTGTGGCTGTCTACTCTTTGCAATAGGTCTTGGGACCTCCTTATTGTGGTTGTTGTGTCTCCTCACCCTACTCCAAGGCAGTTCCTGCAGGGCATCCTATCATGGGTAGGAGTGTTGGCCCAGACTGGGACAGGGGTTCTGCTTTAAGACTGCACCATAACCTCTGCCTGTGAAATCATCTGCTTTTTTTTAACTCCTCCTTCTGACCTGCACTTGGAGCTCAATAAGCCAAGTCACTACTCACAATATCAGCTTGTGCACGGCTGCCCCTGTTTGCACAGCAGTGGTGCCTCTACATGGGGCTGCATGGACAACCTAATTCCTGGAGCAGCAGCCAGTGCCCTGCAGTAAGCCACAGAGCTGCCAGCTGCTTGCCAGCATGTCAGCTGGACCATGTGGCTTTACCCTTGTTCTTGGCTCTTGGGGGTCAACAGGTTCATAACTTCAAGCCCAGGCTTCTTCAGAAAATGTGTCTCTTCCTTGTAAAGCTATGGGTGGGTTGGAGACTCACTGCAGAAGTGTTGCCTTCATAACAGGAGCAGATAAGAGTGAGCAGAAACTGCTGTGTACCAGGGGATGCAGTATCTGGAGTGCTCAAGGGCAACTCATCCCCTGCCCATGGCTAGGAACACAGCTGCCCTTCAGGAACAGCAGCAGGGGAAGACCTTGGCATCACTGAGACTCCACAAAAGCCAACCCACCCTTACAAGGACAGTCTTTCCTAGAGCTCTTTATTGTTTGTACCTAAGACTGATCTACCAGCTGAGACAAGCCAGTTCCCACCACGCTCTGCCCACAGCGTGGAGACCATGCACATGGGCACATGGAGACTACGGTGCCCAGTGCTTATGTCAGACCTCAGCAGCCTCCAGGCACTAGTGCTGTCTGGGAGTGAGCCTAGGGCTGCCCCTTCTGTGCTGAGGGACAAGGGCACCACAGAGTCCCCGCAGCCGGCAATGCCTGCCACAGTGGAGTTAACAGACCTTCCAGGCACAGGAATCCCAGGAAGCAGGGGAGCATCCCGCCCAGCCCCCAGCTGCAGCTGAGCATGGCAGGACAGCAGTGCCCATCTGTTCAGGGGACCCCATGTCGCTGCTGACACTGTGTGGAAAGCATTGGTGACAGTGCTGGGGCAGGTCCCTTCTCACTGCAGGGCTCATTCTGTGCCAGGAGACCCATGGTGCTCTCATCCCAGCTCCTGGCTCTGGACAGGACCCTGCAGAGGTGGAGAGCAGGATGGTGCCAGGATGTGCCGAGTGGTCTTAGGGCTGCTTCTGAGCAATGATGTCCTGGATGCAGGTGTACAGGAACATGTACTGGTCCTGCAAGAGAGAATGGGTGTCTGGAGTCAGTTTTCTGACAGAGACCTAATGGTTGCAGGACTAACCCTGCAATTTGCCTTAAAAGGTCCTAATTAACTATCAGTGTCTGATGGCAGAGCTGTCCCAAGTGGTCCACGTTTGTCCTGTGTCACCAGAGTTGCCCAGAAAGGAAGAATCAGGCCTGGAGCTGTAGTTACACTGTTTATTTTCTCTTGCTTCATCATCTGCAGTGATGGGGATGAGAGGAAGATCCCCATCTTTAATGGGGAGGAACAATGTCACCCGACTTCCTCGAAGTGCTCTGGTGGCTTTTGGATCTGCTATAGTGTTTGCATCCAAAACAAGACCAAAAAGCAACTCCAGTGATGCTGCAGGGCGGTGAGCAGAGACAGTTCTGCCTTGCTGGAGTGCACAGGGTCTGGCAGTGACCTGAGGCCAAGAGGGAAGACCTCTGGAGCAGGAGTTTCCCTTGGTGGTAGTCTCAGTGTACCCGAGTCAAGTGCTGACAGTGGGTCAGGGTGGATCTTTGAAAGCTCTCACAGGCAGACAAAAAAGATCTAGATAGGTTTAGCCCAGTTGTTTTTTTTTCTCTATATTTGATCACCAAAATGATCCAGCAGGACCAGAGATCTCAAGTCTAATATGGATTTGATATAAGGTTCTTCTCAAATGCCAGGCTGCTCCAAAATGATGCTAGGCTACAAAGCACGCAGGACTGACCACCATCACTGCGGGGCTTGGGGAAAGGCAAGATGGGGGAAAGGTAAATGAGGTTGTACTCGATGCACAAAGCTGGAGGGCAGGACCAGCCTGCAAATTATGTGGGTCAAAATCACATGGTAGCCAGGAAGCGGGGATTAAGGACCCGAGAGAGGGGCCTCTAACAGCTCACTAATATGCTGGCTAAGCTGCAAGTCACGAGGAGCCTCCTCCCCTGACGGTGGTGGGTTTAGTCCCACTGGAGGGGTGGGAAAGCAACAGATCACACAACGGCTGCGGCTCCAGGTCACCAGAGTGTGTTTTCAATGAGCCTGGTCTGATTGTGAAATCTGGAGTGACAGCCTAGGATCGACTTCAGACCAGGCACACTCAGCGCCAGGCCAAACGTGAGAGCACGTCCCCAGAGACACGCGCTGTGCCGGAGCTGCGGGTGCAGTTATCCATGGACAATCCCTCAGAGGTTCATCTTACCCCTTGTTTAGCTACTAAACCGCCAGAAAACCCAGCTGATGCCCCCAGCATGACTGCAGCATACCCCCGCCAGAGACAAAGGAGTCCTGGTGAGCCCCTGCAGAGGTGGAGGAGGCTGGCAGCCCTGCCTGTCCTTCACTGGCCATGCTGGGCTCAGGGCAGCCACTGCTTAAGGGAAGGTGGGGAGGCAGCTGCCCTCTCAGCAGGGCAGCAGCTTTTGATGGGTGCTGGCTGTGCCTTTACGGGCACATCGTGTCTCAGCTCGACAGGACTGCTGCTGGAACACAAAGGAGCTCTGAGGCAGGGGCAGCGGCCGCCTTGCCCTCCTCTGGCTCCCACCGTGTGTATGGTTCACATTAATTAAGAACGCGATTAGCTCCTTGCAGACAGCTCTGCAACTGGGAAGTCCCGGAGGGATCTGCCCCAGTTCTGCTGTCTCCCGTGGGGATGGTTTCCAGGGATGCTGCATGATCTCCTTCAGCAGTGGCAGCAAATCAAAGCACTGTCCAGAAAGTGCCATCAGGAGTGGCCCATGGGAGGGCTGCAGGGCTGGGCTGGGCTGGGACGGCTCAGCAGGACATCAAACAGTGCCACGGCCCACACGGCTGCAGGGCATCTACAAATGTGTCCCACTGACCCCCTCACAGGCAGCCCCAGCTCTGGCTGGGGCTGGGAGCAGGCTCTAGATGTGGGGGATGCAGCAGGGAAAGGCAGTGGACATGGACAAACCCATCAGGTTTTGGGTACCCAGGGTGACAGCCGTGTCCCTGGTGAGCAGGAAGGTTTGTTGTGTAGGATGATGTGGCAAACGGACCGCGACAGATGAAACCAGTGCTTCTTGCTTTCCAGGGCAGTATGGGAAGAGTGCCCTTCCTTTATCATGTGGTTTAACCTATTTTAACTCCAGAACTGGGGAGATGGAAGGGAAGGTACAGTCCCTGGGAAGGGACAGTGCACTTAGCTTTGGTGACCATCAGAGCCGCAGGGTGGGGAGGAAGCATGGAAATAAAGCCCTGCATAGACTGGCTGGGCTCCTGGGTGGCAGATAGCACCTGGGGAGTGGGCAGCATGCTGCCAGCTCCAGGCAGCTTGATATGAATAATCTGTTCTGACCAGTCCACTGCCCTTCCTCCTTCCCACCTACCAGAGTTGGGGTCATGAGACAGCAGCTTCTTGTCAACTGGAGGGTCACCCCGTAGACATCCACGATTCTCTCAGCTTTCATCTGGTGCAACAGGCAATCCAGAGAGATCAGCGTCCCCATTTGGCTCACACCACCGCTGCAAGGAACAGGAGAAGGTCATTGATGCCAGGCCAGGCTTGGCTGCACCTCTTTGGAAGTGGGTACCAGCCCAAGAAGTCAGAAGCCCAGTGAGAAAACTTGCAGCAACTGAGTACAGTGGGGATAGACTGTGAGCACTGGTTTAGGTGGCAGGGGACCCTGTGCTGACTAGGATGATGGGAATCCAGAGTGCCTGTTGCAGGAGCCTGGAGATTCAGCCTACTCTGCCTTGCTGAGCTGTGCATATCTCATCCAAGCCAGCTCTGCCAATATGCCAGCTGTGTTGGCTCCCATGGGACAGTGAGATCTCCTGGGCTTCAAGCAGATGACATCAGGGCTGCTCCCAGGATCCCAGCAGTCAGCCTGGGGATGGCCTGGGCACCTCAACCTGGGAATTCCTGCTCCATCCACACTTGTCCCTGGCCCAGCCCTGATTGCCCTCACTTCTCCCTTGCACTTGGCAGAGCACTGCTTCATCTGACTCTCAAGCTCGGGGCTTCCTTGTCTCCCATGGACCTACTCTCAACCTGTCCCCCAAACCTTGGGGTCCTTGGTGGAGGACACAGGCTTGTTGGTGGCCAAGTCAAGGTGCTGTGCAGCCTGGTGGGTACCAGCTCTGGGAGGGTGCCCATGGACAGAGCAGTAATGTGGTGTACCTGCAGTGCAGCAGGAGAGGACCGGCTCTCTTCCGGTGGGGCATGCACCGTCTGACAGCAGTGAGTAGCTCCACCAGGCTCTGGACATCTGGTTGCTTCTTGCTGCTCCAGAGCATGTATAGAAACTGTTGTACCTGCCTCTCCTTTCCTTTCTTCTCCTGGTAAGACACAAAGAGTTGATATAACTGTTGGGTAGGGAGGGATAGATGAGTCTGGATGCAGAGGGGTCCCAGCTCTCAAGTCCTTAGGCTGCCAGATGCTTTCTTGAGCCAACTTCTAGCTTCTGTAAAGCTGTCCAGGCAGTCTCGGCTGGGCATTGCCCATAACTCACACAGGGGGTATGGTGCCTCTGGCAACCTGCTCTCCTTCCCCATGGCACCCCAACCTACCCCTTGAGAGGGAGACTCTGTGTAGGTCTTTTCAAAGAAAGTCAGAAAGACCTATGAGCAAAGGGTGGGGGAAGCCTCCAAGACCTCTCCCATGCATCTCCTATGTCCACTCAGCAGATGTTCTGGATGTTGTGATCTAGATTCCCTCCCGCATCTGTGGAATTCTGGCACTCTGCTCTTGCAGCTCAGAGAAGTCTCCATGGAACTTTCAGCCCTTTCCTCTACAGACCTGTTTGCTAGCAGTGAAGACCACCCCAAGCGCTGGGAGCCAGGCCAGCCCCATCAACACATACGTGTTTCATTTTGAGCTGAATACACCTCCATCCAGAGACAAGCTTCTCTGTGCCACACTGGATGGTCAGCATCTTTGTGCTGAGTGAGTCTCCTTCCAGGGGCCAGCACATCTCGCCTGGGACCTGTGTGCAACAAAAGGTTTGGCTTCATGTTGATGGTTGCCATCTTTCAGATCAGTCACCATCTTAGGGAGTCTGTGAGGGTGTTGGGCTGAGAGCAACCCCAACATCACTCCATGGCAGTTCATCCTCTACCTACAGCCTGGGGGAATTTTGGGAAAAACAGCAGGTTGCAGCCAGCTTCCCTGTTAGCACAGAGCTGCTTGGCAGTGGGAACCTGCTTAGCAAGTGCTCTCCACCTCAGCTGGTCAGAGGCAGGAGCTGCTGTCCTTGGGTGCCATGGAGATGCAGCTTGAAGAGTACCAGCTGAGTCCAGGGCCATGGACTGCATGGTATGCAGACAGAAACTCTCTCCCATGACAAGCTGTGCAAACACTGCGACACAGGAAAGGTTCAGCTTTAGATAAGCTGTATCTGCACTAGGCTTCAGGAGGCAGTGGTTCAAGGTTTAGGGTTCAAACCTTGGAGCTATGGTAGCTTCCAACTGCATTACACAGATTCTGGCACAGGCAGGCTCAGTGACTTACCTCCCTCTTCTCCTGCCATGGGAGAAGTGTTAGGATGGTGTGAATGTCTTGTTCCCACACCAGGGTCCAGAAGTCCTCCATGGTCAACTTATCAGGCCCCTGGACAGCCAGATACTCCCTGCTGGAGCTGCAGCCCTGGATGGGGAATGAGAACATCACTCTACAGGTACACCATCAGTCCAGGTGGCTGCAGGAGAGGCCAGGAGAAGGGAAGGTCAGCAGGCCAGGAGGCAAAGAGAGTAGAGAAAGCACCAAGGGAGGGAAGTGGGGGCATCCCAAACTGGGCAGATGAAGGAAGATGCATCCTTGGGACCCACAGTCCCATTGTCCACACAGGATCACAGTGGCAGTGACCACTGTGCAGTGCAGGAACCAGGCAGCAGGGAGCAGGGGCACAGTGAGGAGAGGGGAGCATCCTCTGCTGCCTGTGGGACCTGGGCACAGGGGTGGCATTGCTGCTGGGGGTCAACTCACCGGGACACGCCACACCTGCAGGAGACCTGAGAAAGGGCCCTGTTCCAGCAGGGAAAACTTCACTCTGGAGCGATCGTCTGTAAAATATATGGGAGGTGGAGGGGTCCAAGGTGGCCTTGTGCTCACACAGCTTCTGCAGACTGACTGTCAGGCCCCAGACAGTCACACAAATCCCACCCCTTTCACCATTTCTCTGCAAATGTGTTCCCCTCTGCAGTGCTCTTCTCCAGCTCATGGACATTGGTCCCCAAAACACAGGTCTCTATCCCAACCTCCTACTCAAAGCAGATGTGCGTAGTGCAGGTTGTTCTGTGTCTGAGCCAATGGAGATCTGCATATCTCCAGGAATGGAGAGCCTGCAGATGCTCTGGGTCCTATTCTAGTGTTTGGCTGCCTTCATGGGAATTCATTTTTCCTTATACCAAGTTGGATTACCCTTCCAGATCATCCCCATTGCCTCTTGTCCTTCCATGGTGCACCTCTGAGAAGACTACATTTCATCCTCTTCTCTTTGCCTTCTCTCCTCGAGGCTGAACAAACCCACTTATCCCAGTCTCATACATCATGTTCTCCACCTCCAAAACACCTTGGTAGCCTTCTGGTGGACTCACTGCTATGTGCCAAAGTATCTTCTTTTACTGTGGAGCACCAGCCCTGGTCCAGCCTGGCTGCATGCTGATATAGGAAGGAAGAGGATGCAAGGTGTCAGAGCACTTACATGGGAG
>JAVSBS010014706.1:23405-38702 GCA_033124195.1 Coracias cyanogaster | reverse complement strand
GGGGGACAGATTTTCTCAGTGGTGTCCAGTGACAGGACAAGGGGCAAAGGCCACGAGCAGGTAAACAGGAGTTTCAACCTAAACGTAAGGAAACACTTCTTTACTGTAAGGGTGATGGAGCACTGGAACGGGCTGCCCAGAGAGGTTGTGGAATCTCCATCTCTGGAGACATTTAAAACCTGCCTGGACATGTTCCTGTGTGATCTACTCTAGGATCCTACTCTAGCAGGGGGGTTGGACCTCTTCAAAGGTCCCTTCCAACCCCTACCATTCCGTGATTCTGTGATTTGCAGACCAACGGTGTCCTATTAAAAGTAGCAGGCAATGCAAGCACGCTGTAGCAGAATTTGCAATACTTTTCAGACCCTGGAAATGGGTTTTTGACCTTTCCTACTATTGCTGGCTTTCAGCCAGCACCCTAGGTAGTGCCTGGGAATTTATTGGCTTATTAACACAGTTTTCCCACCCTTCCCTGGATGCTGTGGCACGCCCATCACACTGGGCAGAGTTTGATGCCTCTGTTCTCACTTCTTTTGCTGCCCACAGGTGCCACCACCGCTGCCTAGGAGAGCTGCCGGGAACTGTGTGGGACAGCATCGGGTACGTCCCCCCCTGCCCCATCCAGACCCTGTGGGTGCCCCACACCAGGGACACAAGGAGAAAAAGCCACTTTGGGAGGGCAGACCCAGCGAGCTGTGGAAAAAGAGACCAGCAATCCCCTCACATCCCAGCAGACCTTATAAAGAGCAGGGGAGGGGAAAGGTGTGATGCTCTTAATCAAGGGAAGGGCTTCCCCCATCAGCTGCTCCTCCGCCCCTGCCCAGCCCCAGAGCACAAATGTTTGGTGTACCCATAGGTGAGGTTGTAAATTCCCAGTTCTAGCTGCTATGAGTTTTTTTCAAAGTGTATTGGTGTAAAATGCATCAGAAGCAAAATTCAGATGAGTAGTGTGGAAGAGGCATTTTGCCTTTTGGAAGCCAGCTACTGTCCATCCAACACTTTGGTCACTGTCAGTCCCATCACTCATGTCAACCAGGTTGTTTATTCAAAACATAAGCTACCTTAAAAAAAAAAAACCACAGCTCCTGAAAGCAAGCAAAGGCAGAAAATGAGCTCAAGGTAAAACCATAGCTCAGAGCCTTGGAGGCAAGCACATACACCCTGCCCAGGTTCCTACCCATGTTGGCAGCCATGAGACAGTGGGAGTTACCACTTGCTCTGGGACCCCAGTGCATGCTGGTGGGACTCTGCTATGGTACCAGGCACAGCAAGGGAAGCTCTTGCCATCACATTTAATAAGAAAATTGGTTATTCTCTTCCCCTCCAGATACTGCTGAAAGGCTGCAATGCCAAGCATGGCTTCTATGTTTTCAAATATGTCTACTCATTTTCAACACGGAGGAACCAGACACAGATAAAGGTGAGGAGGTGGCCAGGTGGCACAGCAGGACCCTGGCTTGTCTGCATCATCCCAGGCTGCCAGCAGGCACCAGGGCTGTCTCTGATCTCTCCCTTGTTTGTCCTGCACAGAAGGAAGAGGCTGACAGCCAGAGCACCATCCCCAGCCACCGGCTGGGTGAGGACAACGCCAGGCAGGGGCCAACGGAGGACAATGCAGCCCCAGAGCAAGAAGACAATGGCAGCACTGATGCAATGGAGAACGGGACCCACCTCAAGCCTGAAAACAACAGCGCCCCAGGTGTTGGCAGGGATACTCATAGTCCTCTCCCGGGCACCAGCACACAAGTGCATGGTGGTGTCGGCATCACAGGTCCCAGCCCAGCCAGCTCAGAGGGCAGTGGAGACCTGGATTTGGTGGTTGAAGTCAATGGTGATGTTTCCATTCTCCCCCAGGGTGGACACTCCAGTGAGGTTGTGGCAGGGAACAAGTCTAGTGTCAGGAGTGAGGACAGGGATGATGGTGCCTCTGTACAGGTTCCAGTAGAAAGGGCCAAGGGGGTTTCAGTAGAAGGGAGGGAGAGGGCCCATGCCACTGGAGAGGCTGGGAATGAGGGCAGTGGTGAGGCCACTGTCCCTGGCCAAGAGCAGGAAGGCATCATGCAGGGCAGAGGAATGGGAGGCGCTGATATTGCCTCTGTCACTGAGAAGATGGAGGACATCCGAGTTGATGCCAAAGGTGTAGATGAATATGCTTACATCCCTGACTCAGGCAGCATCACTGTCACCAGCGGAAAGGTGGGCAGCACCAGCTTCACCCAGATCTTTCCTGACAAGGATGATGAGGTCAACATCTTCATTGGAAGGGCCAACATCCACACGGGAGAGCAAGAAACCACCCAGGCCAGTGCCACTGTTGGCAGCAAGGATGATGGTATCCCCACTGCAGCAACTACCAGCCCCCTGCCCAGGCTGCTCATCACTGTGGCCCATGATGATGATGACAACGATGGTATCCCTGCTCACAGGCAGCCTGAAGAACCAGCCACCACAGTCACCATGAGCCATGGGGACAGGGTCACCAGCAGCCCTGGGAATGGCCATCCCATAGGAGAAAATGAAGATGGTGCCACCACTGTTGGTGATAGAGAAGGAACAGTGACCCCCACCCCCTGGAGGGTTGCTGGTGGTGATATTACTGTCCCTGTGGGGACTCACAACCGTGAGAATGGTGATGATGAGGTGAGAGGTGAAGGGCAGAGGTTAGAGGAGCAGCCAGACCACCCAGCTGTCACCATCTCTCGCCAGGGCAGTGACAAGGAGGCCACTGCCACTGTCACAGCCCAAGGGGCCAGCATTCGCTTGGGCACCACCATGGTCTCCCCCGGGGTGAGTGAGGGGGACTGCACCACTGCCCTGGGGATGGCCAGCATCCAGAAGGCAGGCGAGAGCACTGTGACAGGCACAGGGGCGAGCGGGGAAGTGGAGACAGCCACCCCCCAGCCCCACAGGGAGGGAGAGCACAGGGTGGGGGCGAGGGTCCGGCCAGGGGGAGCAGGGCTGGACAAGACACCACGGGTGGACAAAACGCCGTCCCCACCTAGGAAAGCTGGTGGCTGGGCAGCGAGCGGAGCCCAGAAAGGGGCTGGAGGCCATGGCAGCAGCGCTGGGGGCAGGCTGCATGCCCCTGAAGCAGGGGGCAGCCCCCCGGCACAGGCAGGGCAAGCTGGGGGCAGCGTGGCAGCAGGCGAAGGCCAGAAGCAGGGGCAAGGTGGCAAGGCCAGAGTGGTGGGGGCTGGAAGTGGCCGCCTGCCTGGGCGCCATGGCAGGAGGCCTGGGGCTGGGGTGCCAGGGATGTTTGCAGCCCTGGGCCACAGCAGGCAGGTGGACCAGGTGAAGCGGGCCGATGAGCTCCACGTCCGTGAGCGAGCCTTTTACACGCTTGGCGGGGCAGGGGGTGGCCCCCGCGGCCCCTACCCCGGCCTTGGGAGTGCCGACAGCAGCCAGTCCTCTGAGGGCGACCGAGGCAGCCGCAGTGACAGCCAACAGACCGGACTGCGGCCCTCGGGCTGGGGAGCCCCAGGACACCCCTATGGCCACTGGAGCCAGGGAGCCCTCTGAGGGGCTGCCAGTGTCCACCCTGGAGGGCTCAAGCAGTGGAGTTGGGGGTCCTACATATGGTGTCCTCCCTCAACATCCTTGCTGCTGGCACTGCTCTCGCCTGGGTGAGGGGCACCCTGCACATCGCTGTGGGTTGTGTGGTGCTGCGCAGCCCCGGAGCCAAAAATCAGTGATTCACGTGATCCTGCTGTTAATTTGAGAGGGGCCGCGTCCAGCGGTGCGACAACAATGCCTGGGTTTGCTGTGCTAGAGAGCCATGTAACAGCAGTCCTGCTGCACGGCATAGTGTTGTTTGTGCACTGATGCAAAGCGAGTAAATAAACAGTGAGAAAAAGCCTCTGTCCCCGCAGTTTCACTTCCAGCCTAATGGACAAATAAAGGCATCTGTAGCTAAGGCTGTGCTGACCTGGGTGGTTGCAGTGAGACTTCAGGCAGCTGCTTTGCCATGAGCAGCATGCTGTGGGGAGGGATTGCTGGCCCCAGCGCACCGCTGGCTCAGCCATCACCTCTGGGGCTGCTATTTAGCCAACCAGCTTGCACATCCCTCTTTTGGGGTATCAAACCCCACCGGCTCCTCCTCAGAGTCACCTGCCTCCCCAGGCAATTTGTCCTTCCTGGGGATACCCACAGAGCATCACCTCACTCAGCTTGTCCATCTCCTGCAGCAAAAAGTCCCCATTGTGCCCTCCAGCTTGCCGGCCCCACCACCTTCCAGCAGCACCACAGGGCCCTGGCCATCCTGCCGCCATTCCCACTGCTGGCCCCGGCACGCGTGCCAGGTTGGGCTTCGACATGCTGGAGCCGTGCCGCTGCTGGTGCCCAGAGTTAATCACTGTTTATGCAATTGCAAGTTCTTTTTCTGTCCAAGAAACTGCTAAAACAGGCGTGCTCAGCAGTGTGCTGGAACAAATGGCACAGCAGGAGCAGCGTCAAGCCTCATAGGGAAAGGTGCCACCCTCAGCGCTGCAGGAGGGTACTCCTCACTGACACTGCGCCTGTGTAGGGAGAGGGTGTGGGAGCAGCTACGATGTCGGTGATGTACCTGCAGAGTGTCTGCTCCCAGCCACATGTGCAGGTCCTGCTTTGGGCCATGAACTTTGTTCTTAGGGATTCACGGGTGACTGATGCTATGACCACCAGGACAAGGATAATGCTGTGTATCTCACTGGTGCTATCAGTAGCACCAGCTGTCAGGGATCTGCTTGCTAGAGCTCATGCTCTCCACCAGAAAGGATCAAAAATTGCATATACCCACTATGCCCCAAACCGGGCAGCCTGGTGCTAGAGGTGTGGGGATATAGAATTTAAGCAGTCTGGGGCAGGGGTTTGCCTGCAGCTCCTCAGGCACGGGGCAGCATCAAGACTCAGGGACCTCCTGTGCCAGCTCGGAGAAAAAGCAGTCACAAGGCTGCTGGCAGCCTGGGCTCTGTGACTGACCTCTGGAACTGCCATGGCACGTCACAAGCCTGATGGACCACAGCAATGTGCCAGAGAGCTCAGGCTCAGCTGATGCTGTTGCCTGGCAAACGAAGGGGGTGGTTTGGGGGGGGTCTCTCTGCTGGCAGGGCTGGCACAAGCAGGTTTGTAGGCTCATGGGGAGCCCCGGCGTGGTGCCCAGCTACTTCACCCCCGGTCCTGACCGCACACTTATCTGTGCCATGAAGCAAGTCCTGGGCACCATCTAGTGGAATAAAAAGCCTTTTGCTGGGAACGCTTTGTGCCTATTGCATAATGCTCAGCCGTGCCTGGTGCCAGGATGGGCACTGGTGCCCTCTTGTGCCTCTGCTTACCCAAGCAAGAAAGGAAAGGCAAGGTCGGGTATAAAACTGGCTAGTTCAGGTATAAATGGCATACATTTCTCGAATAGCATTACCTCATTGCACAGCTACTGTCAAAATACCTGGAATTTTTGTTCTGTGACTCTGCCTCTACATCCTGGGGCCCAGAAGATTTTGGGATGCTCACCCCAAGTCCCTCCTCACCTCCAATGAAGTGCCTGGTTCTGCTTCTTCCAAAACCCACTTGCCAAATGGCACAAGCAGCCACTGAATAGACAAACTGCAGGTTTCCCAAGGAAAGAGTTTTGCTGGAGTAATGGAGCAAAGTGGGGAGCTGGTTTTTCCTTGCAGTGAAGGCTGGGCTGATGAGTGCTGGCAGGCTGGAAGCTGGCAGGGCAGCTTGCTGTCACTCCTCACACCCCAACAGTCACAAGCAAACTCACAGCTGGGCTAGAGGTGGCCACCAGGTCTGGGAGGTGTTCCTCTGTGGCTCTTTGGCTCTGCTGAGCTGTGCATTTTTGGGGAAAATTTTAATTTAGACCTTTAGTATATATGCACTTACCTCCTGTTCCCATGTATTGTTTTTAGATTTTTTTACTGAAGGGTATCACTGATTTATCAACTGGTGTTTCCTCATGAGAGGACAGCAGAGGCTGTGGCTGGAGTGCTTTAGGGTCTCTCATCCCACACCTGTACATGAAGAGTGATATATATGTACACTAGAGTACTTTCCGGGGGTACAAAACCAGACAGAAATTGTCCCTAAAAATCCCAGCTTCCCTTACAAATACTAATTGTGGAGATATGGCCAAGAGGGCATGGGTGGTTGTTTATTCAGGTAAATGTCATGCTCAGAGGAGAAACACCTGCTTCTGTGGGCTTTCACTGATTTCTAGAGACTAAAACCCCTTGGATGTGAGGTGCAGAGGATTTTCTGTAGCAGCTGTGGCAGTGGAAACCTCTCAGGTTTTGCAGAAGTGGATTTCTGTTAATGTTGCTTTTGCACATGGGCCGGTGTGTGCAGCCATACTTGAAAAAGCAGGTGCTGGGTGAAAAGGGGGTCAGCTCCCCCATGAGTCAAGCAAGCCAGATGAGGGGAGGGCGAGCCATGACCCCTAACTGAGGATTTCCAGCAGGTCAGCCAGGCAAGGCTCAGGTCAGGTCCTTTCCCCAAAGCACACACTGCTGCAAAGGTTCGTTAGTGATATATCTTGGAGCAGCATCCTCATTAAGGAAACCTGCTGAACCCACTCTTTGGGTATTCAGGCCCTTGGTGAAGCCTCTTTATCTCTTCCAGGAAGGCAGCAGCTTGCTGTGAGCTGCTCCTTGTCCTAGCAAACCCAGCTGCGCCTGGGGAGCTGTGGGTGCCAAGGCCATTGGAGCAGGATGGGAGCAGCATCTCGTGCTCCCGGCTGTGGGACTGGCAGCACTGCAGGTACCAACACCACTGCTGGGGCTGTGTCTCCCTGGGTTTGCTGGGCAGAGAGGAAGCAAGGGCCAGCCTGCCCTGCCCTTCCTGAGCTCTTCTGCCTAGGGCAGGCTTTCACCTGGGCAGGTCCAGGACTAGGAACCTGGCTGACTCCTCAGTGCCTTTGCTGTAAAGAGGGGAGGGAGAACAACAAAAAAACACTAAACCTTTGCTGTGTGTCTTAAAAATAGCTCTCTTTGTAATTACTCTTTGTGGCTTTATGCTTGTGGCTGCATCAGGGCTCACATGCCAAAGGAAGCTGTTCTACCATGTATGTACTTAGTGTGCTGCAGCTGGACCTCGTGTGGCTGCGGCCTTGCAGATGCCTCACAGACATCCTTGGCTCCCTGGGCATGCTGGTGAATTATCACCTCTGCTCACCATCATGGTCCATAATGTGGCCTTAGTCAACTCCCAATGCTTTGTTAATCTGGCAGCGACCATGCCGGAACCTGGGTAATTAGCAACCTCTTGCCCTGGAGCTATAGAACTTTGAGTCCTTGGAAAAATAGAGGAAAATAATGGCTGTGAGGTTTTGGAAAATGGTTATTAACATTCAGCCTGTTTTAGCTCTTAGAGGGTATAGAGGCATTTTTATAAAGAGAAGACCTTTCACCTGCCTTGCGTTGTGACTTGTATAACCCTGCTGAAGTGAGAATTAAACCATCTCTTCTCTCAGGGTGGAAAAAAGTGCTTTTTTCCTAAGAAGGTAGGTGTGGATGACAGGAAAATCTAGGCTTTTGAGAAACTGTAAAAAGCTAGCAGACACTTTGGTATGCAGCTCCAGGTACCGATATCAAGTTCTGCAGACTTCAGGGGAAATTTTCCTTTTTGTGGCATTTTTGCCACCACTTTCCTCCCCTTGTTAGTGCTCACAATCCTTGGACTGGTCCAGTTCAAAGCTTGGAAGGGCTCCCATAGATTTTGGAGGGCGCTGACCCAGCTCAGCACAGTGTTGCAGCTTATGGACTGTCACGTGCAGAGTGGCCGTGCGAAGCTGCAAAGTACCTGGGAAAGTGTTTTCGTCTGTGGTGACAGTTGAGTTCCCCCAGATGGGATGATGAGTGTGCTCTTTGGGAGGAAAGCCACAGTGCAGGTGCAGAAAATCCACTGTTGTCTCAGGTATCTCAGAGCCTGCAGCAGCTGTGGACAAGTCCTCCTACTCACACCTGCGTCTCACCTCTTGGTAGATGTGCTGGTGAAGCTTGCTGTCCACAAGTCCTCAACTCACGGCTGCTTTACTTCCCCTCCCACCAAAAACCTGATCCAAGGACAATTTTTGGGCACTAAAAGTACAAGCTTGAGGAAACTTGGAGAGATGGCAATCCTGCTTGGCTTGCTTTGTAAATAAACATTGAGGGTGTGTAATGTGATAGCGCATACACTTGGCTCCAGCTGGGCTGTTTCTCTATAGCGTGTTGTTTTGTCGTGTGCTCTGGATCAGAAATCTGTAGGTTTGTTTTTGTACCAGCAACTCAACCGCTAAACTGCTTAACCTTCTCTGCAGTCAATGCCTCGGAAAAGCCAAACACAAGCAACTCAGACTGTATGAAAACATGAGCTACAGACTGGCCTGAAAGCCAAAAGAAAGCTGTAATTTACTGGAAGGGAAGGTCTTCTTTAAATTTACAGAAAGGAACATATATAGAAATCTAACAAAAGCATGTAATGATTGTCTGGCAGGGACCAGGGGATGCTGCTGCGTGAAGCAATGCTGTGGATCAGCCATCACGTGTTAAACACAACTTGTTTTGGTCAGGCCATGATCCCACATCCTTGCTGAGGAGCATCTCTTCCTGCTACAAAAACTGCAGAGGTGCAGTTAGAAAAGCAAAAGCTCAGCTCGAATTGAAATTGGCTAGAGATGCCAAAAACTACAAGAAATGGTTTTTCAGGTGCATAAACAACAAGCAGAAACAGAAGGAAAATAATTGGCCTGAAGAGGGGTAAATTAGTTACAACAGTGAAGAGGCAAAGGTTCTCAACATTCTCTTCACCTCTATCTTTACCAGTACTGTTGGGCCCCAGGCCTTAGGAACAAAAATCCAGGTTGACACACTGATGACCCACTGTCAGTGAAGTAAGAGTTGGGATGTGAACTATTACAGGAGCTTGACCACTACAGATTGATGGCCCCTGACAATCTCCACCTGAGGGTGTTGAGAGAGCTGACTGACACCATTGTGAGGCTGCTCCTCATAATCTTTGAGAAGTTGCGGAGATCGGGTGACATCCAAGAAGGCTGGAAGAAGGCTAATGTCACCCCCATCTACAAGAAGGCCTTAAAGGAGGATCCAGGAAATGGATTATTTGTAATTCGGTCCCTGGGAAAGTTATGGAACAAATCATCATCTGTGGGCTATTATAAGTCAAATGAAGCATATGATTGGGAAAAGCCAGCATAGATTCACCATGGCAAATCATGCTTGACAAGCCTGATCATCTACTATGACAAAGTAACCTGCTTGGTTCATGGGGGACAAGTGGCGGGCATTGTCTACCTGGATTTCTCCAAGGCTTTTGATAGTTTCCCACAGCATCCTCCTAGAGAAACTGGTGTGTTACAGCCTAGACAAGGGGTCTGTGCAGTGGGTGGGGAACTGGCTGACAGGCTGTACCCAGAGGGTGGTGGTCAATAGCTCCTTTTCAAGGTGGCAACCAGGGATTGATATTGGGCCCAACGCTGTTTAGTATCTTCATAAGTGATCTGGATAATGGGATCAAGTGCACCCTGATGAAGTTTGCTGGTGATACCAAACTGAGTGGGGAAGTGGATACTTCAGAAGGGAGAGTCCCCCTGCAGGAAAACCTGTATAGGTTGGAAAAGCAGGATAACAAGAACTTTATGAAGTTCAGCAAAGACAAATGTAAGGTCTTACACCTGGGAAAACATAATCCAGGAGTGCAGTACAGGCTAGGATCTACTTTCCTGGGGAGTAGGTATCTGGAAAGGGACCTGGAGGTCCCAGTGGACAACAAGCTCAATATGAGCAAACAGTGTGCTCCTGCAGCAAAGAAAGCCAACAGGATGCAGGGTTGCATCAACAAGGACGTCACCAGCAGAGATAAAGAAGTCATTACCCCACTCTCCTCAGCACTTGTCAGGCCACACCTGGAATACTGTCTTCAGTTTTGCTCCTCACTATACAAAAAAGATTTGGAAAGGCCAGAGAAAGTCCAGAGAAGGGCCACAAAGATGATCAAAGGACTGGGAAGCTGCCATATGAGGAAAGGCTCAGAGAACTGGGTTTGTTCAGCCTTGAGAAAAGAAGGCTTAGGGGAGACCTTATCACCATTTTCCAGTATTTAAAGGGTGGCTACAAAGATGGAAACTCTTTTTACAAACAGTCACATGGGAAAGATAAAGGGTAATGGGTTCAAGTTACTCCTAGGGAGATTCTAACTGGACACAAGATGAAAATTTTTCACAATGAGAACAATCAGTCATCGGAATAATCTTCCCAGGGAAGTGGTGGATTTCCCAACACTGGACACTTATGAGATTCATCTGGACAGGGTGCTGAGCCATCTTGCCTAGACCATACTTTTGCCAAGAAAGGCTGGACCAGATGATCCTTGAGGTCCCATCCAACTTGGGACCTTGATTCTCCTGTCACCTGCCTTACCCCACTTGTAGTCAAAAGTTATGGACAGAGGAGTTAGTGTTGCTGGCTGCAGCACACTGCTCTGCCTTTTGGAGTGGAACCCTATTTTGCTTTCCCTACCCTGCTTCCAGCTCAGTTTGTTGCCTGCACTTCAAACCTTCTGCCCTGCCAGCCTTCTGACTTTTCTCCTCTGTTTGCATTTTTTCCCTTAAGCCTTTTTTCCATTCCTGTTTCTACAGCCCTACCTTTTCCACTATGCATTTCCACCCTGGTGTTTCATTTCTCCCTTCTGCTCTGTCAGTGCTTGTCTCCTCTGCTCCATCCTGAGTAAACTGGTGCTAGCTTTCTGCTCTGTCCAAGCTCCCTAGCCAAACGGAAATCAAGAGATTCCTTAATAAAATTCCTTAGAGATCATTTTTGTAGAATACTCTTCTGCTTATTCAGTGTATCTGGTTCTTCTGTGCTTCCAAGATTCATTTTCCGTTTGGTTGGGGTTTTTTAATGAGCCAAAACAGGAGTGAAAGGAAGATGCTGGGGGGAAGGCTGTGAGGGGCACTCAGGAGACCCAGTGCTGCTGTGGTCTGGCAGACATCCTCAGAGTCTCATTTGCTGCCTGGAAAATCTTTGCCTTTATTCCTGTTTATTATTAATACATCTGAATCAAGACCATTAGTGCAAAGGAATGGTTCTTGCTGTGACACGGTCATCTGTAAAAAAGTAAGTAACTTATACTGAGAGAATTCAGAGGTTGAACACCTGTAGGTTAGTTTGTACAGGTCCTGTCTCCACTTAGCAGCAGAAGGCTTGTGCTGCAAATTATGAGCGTCATCTTGGGCTGAGTTTCCCCGGACAGGCTCTCTGAGTTTCACAGACAGCTCCCATGTATGAAGGTTAAGTTATTATGAATATCAATCACTAACAGGCAGGTATGTTTGTTTCCAAGCTAATTGCCCAAAGCAAAGTTGCTTGAGGTATGTCACAAGTGACTCAGTGACTGCCCTGCTGCCTCCTGGCTTTTGTGGGCTTCCTTTGGTCACTGGAAACCAGTTCTGACACGTCTAGGGGCAGGATGAGGTTTCCTCTGCAAGAATTGGGGAACAGCTGCTGCTCTCAGCACTTCCCAGCAATGAGTAAGTCATTCTGGAAACAGGTAGCAGGAAACTCTGCCTTTCTCCTGAGGAAAAAGTGACCTCTGTCCCCTCTGGGTGCCCTCTCCCTTGTCACTAGCCATGGCTGTGGTGGACACCAAATGTGTTTAAAGTGAGATGCTGTGATACACAAGGTCTAACATGTTCTTATCCTTTCCCAGTTCCCTGCTCAGGAGGGTGTCTGCACTCACTGTGACCACCCTGCACAGCCCCTGTAAGCCCTGGATGCTTCCCCACAGCCCCCGCCTCCGCTTACCGGTGTGCCTGGTACAAAAGGGGCTTTTGTGGAGGTGTGCTCGCAGGAGGTAGTTAATTTTTAGCTTCCTGTTCACTGAGCCAGGAGCAAGATTTTAAGAGCGACTGTGCTAGACCAGAGCTGTTTTGCTATTGCTTAACTAGGGCAGCCTGGCTCTGGGCCACTGAAAACAAAAGGCCAGACCCCAGAAAAGAGCAGAGCATCGCTACGGTCACTGGAAAAACAAAACTGGACCCTTTCTCCATGCAGCACGAACACTGCCCAGGCCTGCGGTTTCAGAGCTAGAGAAACCTCACCCGAGTTGGTCGATGGAGGTGTTTGTTGATATGGGGGCGTGCGTTTCTCCACTTGGGGATGTGGAGGGGAACTGGGGGGCGTCTGTGCCATCCGGCAGAGTTTTGTGGCAAGGGAGATGCTTTCATCCTCTCCTGCAATCCACGGCCACTGCATCCACTTTTTGGGTGAGGAAACCGAGGTGTTGACTCCCCAGGGACTCTGTGGCCAGGCACTGTCCTGGGTTGTGCTGTCTGGGGACTCTGCTTTGGCACACCTGAAGGGAGGGGAAGGTACTATCTGGGTTTGGCAGCAGCAAGCTATGCACCACAGTTTATCCCTGAAAGTCCTGTTTGTTTAAAAGCATGAATGCAGTCTGAGAGCTCACGACTAACTAGAAAATGAGATTGAGTTAACAAGGTATGCACTAGGACACGAGTGAAATTAAATGTCTGGATTTTTAACAACAACAGCAATGAAATACTTCTGCCTCATAGTACAAAAGCCTCACCAGTAGCTGTTGTGAGCCTCGGTTTCTCTTTTGTTCAGAGCACGCTGTCAGGGACAAAGTGACTAGTGCACAACCTCATGTCAGGGCCTTATCCAGGGCACTGTAAAGGGGAAACAAGGTTGCTCCTTCCCAGAGATGCTGGGGTCAGGAGGCAGAGCTGTGCAGGGCTCTGGCAGGGACCTACTCTTTTGGGCTGTTTTTGAAACAGCTATTCTGTTTCTTAGAGTTTGCAGAAGATTTCCAACAGTCACGAGGACCATGGAAAAGCTTTTTAAGTGCTCAGAGATGTAGGCGATGCAAGGGAACAGGTCAAAAGCTATCCTTGTCTGAAGTGCTGGGGCGTGAGTTGTGGGCCCCAAGTTGGAATTGATTCATAAATGAGTCACAGCCTAGCAGAATGTTTTGTTTCTCTTATTAGCTTCATGTTCCAGAGGCAGAACCTGGCCCACCTGTGCCTCTGGGGCTCTGCCCTTACCCAGGTGGTCATGGTTGGGGTGATGGGTGAGGCCAGGATTATATCAACCAGGAGCTGATCAGTTAGAGGAGCTTCCTGTTGGGTGTGGCTTCTGTTGGGGCTGGTTGCATCTTGCTGAGCTCTCTTGGTGGTGTCCTTCCATGTGAAGGACTGCTGAGGGAGCCATCTCTGTCTGTTGTGTCTAGCAGGTGATGGTAGCAACACAGTGGGCAGCAGAGGAGCTGGGCCCACAGGAACCGATGGCAGAATTGTTTGAAAGAAGATTTTTGAGGGGCTGTTGCTGAGTTCAGTGTTGGCCTGTGTGATCAAGCATCTGATGGCGGCATAAAATGATGATGGATGAACCAGCACAACACCTACCCAAATAATACCACCTACACAAAAGAAAAGAATGGAAGAGGATGATGGAGTGTGGGGCAGTTATTTAAATAAGAAGCGAGGAAATCAGAACCAATCTGTAAGAATAACAATGAATATGTATTAATTATTTGAGTATGTAATGTTATGTATATAAATACAGAAATTTCTTGGGCTAGGTTGTGCTGTCTTGGGGCAGGTGCCCATCCATGTGCATCGATTAAATAAACTTGGAACACCTCCACTCCGTATGTTATTGCCTTGCGCACTCGTTAAAGAACCCAGATTTGGGACTACAACCTACCAGCCAGAGCCCATAGGATGGGGCTGGGGCTGAAACAATATACCTGTATTATCAAAATAGGGGCAACAGCTTAAGGCTTCTCAGACATCTAGCACCTAACCCAGAGCTGACCATTTTGGCCTAAGTTTTGACCAGAAAGGAGGTTGTAGTCAGTCTCTTCTCCCAAGTAACAAAAGAGAGGACAAGATGAAATAGCCTCAACTTTAAGCAGGGAAGGTTTAGATTAGATATTAGGAATACTTTCTTCACTGAAAGTATTGTCAAGGGCTGGCCCAGGCTGCCCGGTGCAGTGGTGGAGTTACCATCCCCAGAGGGGTTTCAAAGCCATGGAGATGTGGTGCTGAGGGACATGGTTTATTGGTGATCTGGAAGTGCGGGGTTAACAGTTGGCGTTGGTCATCTTATAGGTGTCTTCCGATCAGAACGATTCTCTAATTCTGTGATTCTAAGTTCAGTCCTCTGCTTTGGACCTCTCCTCTATGAAAGGCAGAGGGAACACCTGGGGGTCTCAGGGTCAGGAGGTGATGGCACTGCTTTCTCCCACCACTCTTGTTTCTGGGCCACCCTCTTGGTGCTGGAGGGAACTCTCCTGCCATGCACTGCAAAGGAAAGAAGAGGAAAGAGCCTGGAGCTTACAAAAGTTACTCAAGTTGTCTCAACCACTTACTCATGCCAGAGAGGGTGGGGGAAAAGTGCATCATTATGATACAATTATTTGATAACAGGTATGAAACTGCTTTACCTGTTCTAGCAAGACTATTACTAGTACTGGGCCAGGAATAAATTAAACTATTTATTTCATCTGAAGAGTGAATAAAATAGTGTTTTGTGGGCTTTCTCTGCATAGTACATGAGATCTGTTCATAATCAAAGAGCAGTTAAGCAAATAAACTTCACTGTGTGTGTTTTAGTGCTCTAATTTCCATGCAAATTGCACAGAATACTGAAGTTGTATTTTAGATCCTTAATTGGATATGAATGTCGTGGCCACTGCTGTACAGAGTTATTGACATTTATAATTCCAGTCCATGTCAGTGGACAGGCCAAATAAATAAAGCACAGGGAAGAGATTTTCAGAGGCTTCTAAAGGAAATGTAAGTAAAAAAAAATGTACAGAAAGCAAGCAGTACCTGTGTCCCTCAATCTTCTTGATACTATTGCAAGCCTACCCTCAGCTTTTCACTGTCCTTGGTATCCCACTTATGTCAATTACTGTCAGAGGAAAAAACAAAATCTGCAAGAGCCTTTCGTGTTGGCTGGCTGATAAGAAAAAGGAATATAATTTTAAACCTGTGGTTTGTAGTTTCCATTTGAAACAGTATTTCTGGTTTAAGATTAAATTTGCTATTTTAGGCAGCATTGTCTAGGGATATAATGAAAGGCAAAGGTTATAGGAAGGTACAGGATTTTTCATTCCTCTAACTGATATAGTTTAGAAAAAGACATTTTTACAGAGGGGAAAATGGAACCGTTTCAATCCACTATTCCAAGAGGAAATCTGAGAAAGAGCTCTGGGGAGTGGAGTGCTTTCTTCTCCTTAATAGTTACTCACATTTTCATATTTTGAATGCATTCATTAGATAAATTCAACACATTGCAGAAT